>MU726616.1:26189-43439 GCA_026770625.1 Nicotiana glauca | reverse complement strand
TGTACCATAGTATTGGGCATCAGGAACTTTGAACAAGGTTTCACTAGAACATAGAAGGATGGTTTCATGGGGAGAGGCTGGAAAAATGGGAGTAGTAAATGACACGCTTGTATTGGCGGGTGGAGCATGAAAAGGCTGGAGTAAGGTGCCAGGGTAGTTGTGGCAAGGGGTAAAGCTTGGTGCATGTTGGGAGGAGAGTCCAACAGCATTGGGAATCTCGGATTGTGATGGTAGAGGACGAAAGAAAGACTTTCGATGTAGTTGGTGGGGAATGAGGGTAGAGGGTGCCCATTAATCCAAGCCTGGTACATCTCCGTTATCTGGCGTTTCAACCTTTGTGCCTCTTCTTTCAACTTAAATTCCGATTCGACAATACCTATGTCCGATCCCTCACTAGTCATGGCTATCTTGCTGTTTGACCTAGCGTGCATGGATGACTCGTCTAAATGCCACAAACTAACCACCTGCCTGAACTCAAATATATCAACAACAACCTTGTTAGCAATTAGGGCTTTAACAGATTGGCAACCGCACATTTGGGGGGCATGAATGCACCTAAGCAGTTAACCGTTTCTATTATGCATTTGATCGGTTGTATGAGTCATCCCGGCTTTCCTTATTTCGATTTGCAACTTATTTTCTTTTCCCTTCTTTTTCTTTCTTTTTTTTTTCATTCTTCTTTTTTCATTTTTGCCTTTGCTTTCTTTTTATTCTCTCATTGCTCCCTCTTGTTTTGCCATTGTTTCCTTCTCTCGGTTTCTTAATTTCTCTCTTTTTCTTTTCTTTTCCTCTCTCGTTTTTCTTCTCTTTTTCTTTTTCTTATTTAGTTATGGTCGAATCCTATGGAGATTTCCTACATATCATGACCCCGGATGAATCAGACCAAGCGTAGTTCTTGGGGACATAAATGAAAAATAAATAGCAAAACATTTTGGGATTTTCAATTTTTCTTTTTTTTTTTTAAAAAAAGCAAATGCTTTGATTACAATGAATGAAAAACTGACAGGCTCAAAAGAAACTAACAGAAGAAAAATCAAGACTCATTTTGACTCAAAAAGTTATCACTATTTTTTCATAAATTTTCATAAAAATATCCGGCTTTGCCAATACGGCCTTTCATCACCTCGAGGAAGAAGATTTTAAGGCTGTGTTCGCTAACCGGGCAAAACCTTGAAAAATGACCAAAGGCGACTGTTCTTGAAAAAACAGTCTTCCAATGCCCTATTCGGCTATTTTGACAAGAATGACATCGCCTTACTTATTTATAATAAAAACAAAACTTTTGTACCTTTTGGGCTATTTTTCAAAAAGGATGTTGGACCCGATGGGGGTTGCCTACGTATCCCACACCCTGTGAGAATAAAACTGGTGTAGTTCGGGCAGATAAAACAAAACCAACTATTTTTGAAAACAAAACTTTCTCTTTTTTCAATTTCATTTTTCCTATAAATTCGGCAGAGTTTCAGTACCATTTAGACATTGGTTTTTCAAAACAGGTGATGTNGACCAAGCGTAGTTCTTGGGGACATAAATGAAAAATAAATAACAAAACATTTTGGGATTTTCAATTTTTCTTTTAAAAAAAAAAGCAAATGCTTTGATTACAATGAATGAAAAACTGACAGGCTCAAAAGAAACTAACAGGAGAAAAATCAAGACTCATTTTGACTCAAAAAGTTATCAATATTTTTTCATAAATTTTCATAAAAATATCCGGCTCTGCCAATACGGCCTTTCAGCACCTCGAGGAAGAAGATTTTAAGGCTGTGTTCGCTAACCGGGCAAAACCTTGAAAAATGACCAAAGGCGGCTGTTCTTGAAAAAAAAGTCTTCCGATGCCCTATTCGGCTATTTTGACAAGAATGGCATCGCCATACTTATTTATAATAAAAACAAAACTTTTGTTCCTTTTGGGCTATTTTTCAAAAAGGAAGTTGGACCCGATGGGGGTTGCCTACGTATCCCACACCCTGTGAGAATCAAACTGGTGTAGTTCGGGCAGATAAAACAAAACCAACTATTTTTGAAAACAAAACTTTCTCTTTTTTCAATTTCATTTTTCCTATAAATTCGGCAGTGTTTCAGTACCATTTAGACATTGGTTTTTCAAAACAGGTGATCAACTCACTTAACCCTCACACTGCTATTTTCCTTTCCTAACTTTCTCCCATTATTCAAAAGCCGGTCAGCATGCAAATCCAAAGCAAATAAATGCACAAGTAGCAAGTAAGATGCATTAAGATGGTCTGTCACTTTGGGCACACCTGTCCTAGATGGAACCAACCCCTATGTTGAGTCCCCTAAGTCAAATCCACATGATGTAGATAAGTGTTCCTACTAGGGATCCGACATGAGGCTGAGTTATTTTATGTTTACGACCTGGGTTTATTTGTTCAAGACCTGGCTTACCCGAGCGGACAACTCGAGCCGGGAGGGGGGNGGGGGGGGGGGGGGGGGTGCGTACCGGTAACCAAAAGATCCTCCAGCTTTGCAACTTGTCCAAGCCTCATCCTATTTGGGCTGTGACACTAACAGAAAAAAGTCACGACCAGCGTGCACTCCTCTGGAGGGAAAAGAGAAGGGTTTCGTAGCAGTTTATATATACAGTTCAAATAATATCAAAGCGGTAAAAGGCAACATTTGGCACATTTAGGCCCCAAACATGTAATAAAAATCAGATAATAAATAAAACCAAATACAACAATTATTCCAAGCTCGAATTCTCGAACCCTAAATCGAAGTTCTGGGTTCTTGTCCCCAGCAGAGTCGCCAGACCTATCACACCTCCTTTTTTACTTACACCCCGGAAAGGGTATAATAAGGAAGATTTTCCAATAAAGGATAATAGAAATGAGATTTATTTATTTAAAGAATTCAGAGTCTCCACTTAGGATATTTATGGTGTCCCAAGTCACCGATTCAAATCCCGTATCGAGGAAAGGGTTGACTCTGTATTACAATCCGCGAACCAAAAATCTAGGTAAGGAATTTCGTTAACCCGAGAGAAGGTGTTAGGCATTCTCGAGTTTCGTGGTTTTAGCACGGTCACTCAACTGTTATAAATGGCCTATTATCTGATTTTAGTAGATGTATCAGTTTTAACTTTATAGCCGCTTTTATTTAATTATATCTTTTAGGAGGGTTTCGTAGCAGTTTATATATAAAGTTCAGATAATATCAAAGCGGTAAAAAGCAACATTTGGCACATTTAGTCCCCAAACATGTAATAAAAATCAGATAATAAATAAATCCAAATACAACAATTATTCCACGCTCGAATTCTCGAACCCTGAACCGAAGTTCTGGGTTCTTGTCCCCAGTAGAGTCACCAGAGTTGTCAAATCTCTTTTTTTACTTACACCCCGGAAAGGGTATAAAGGGAGCTTTTCCAATTAAAGGATAATCGAAACGGGATTTATTTATTTAAAGAATTCAGAGTCGCCACTTAGGAGATTTATGGTGTCCCAAGTCACCGGTTCAAATCCCGTATCGAGAAAGGGTTGACTCTATATCACAGTCCGCGAACCAAAAATCCGGGTAAGGAATTCTGTTAACCTGGGAGAAGATGTTAGGCATTCTCGAGTTTCGTGGTTCTAGCACGGTCGCTCAACTGTTGTAAATGGCCTATTATCTGATTTTAGTATATTTTTTAACCTATGGTTCAATTTTAACTTTATAGCCACTTTTATTTAATTATATCTTTTTAGGAGGATTGCAACGTCATTTAAAATATGTTTCGAACCACATCACATAAATGTACACGTAGTCCATAACACATTTTTTCTAACGTTAGGATTTGGATTTGGGTCACAAAAATGTGCACCTGAGTTTAGGGAGGTAAATTATTAAAATAACGCGCCTAAAGCAACTACGCGTTTGCAACTTTGCGAGGGCCATGGAATTTGCTAAATGGCACGCCCCAAATTCTAAGGATTTATACAATATTAATTAAATGAGGGCCACACAATTGTCATTTTTGTTTGGCATGGCACACCTCAATTCTAAATTAAAAGGATTAATTCAACTACATTCGAAGGGCCATAGCTGTTTGTTTTATCTAATATAGCTCACCTCCATTAGCTTAAGAAGCTCTGGTATTTAACAAACTAAGGAATCAGGACTAGACTACTACGATGAGTTAAATTAACCAAGATGAAGGCTGAAGGTTTAAGGGGAGGGGTTTGGGCTAGGTGCGAGAGCCAATAGCCTGACCTGGCTGCCCAATTTGTAATTCTTAGAGCCAGCCACACTCGCCTAAGTGATGAGGCCTGCAATTTTATTTCAAATAGACTAAAGGTGCAAGGCTCACAGTATGGCCCAAATCTTTGGGAGCTAAGGACTGATGAGGAAAGACTTGAGTTCGAATCCCCATGCACGCAAATAGCATACGAGCCCAACAAGGCTCTCCATAGTAAACCATCATTTAGCAATCATACTCAAATCGATTTTCAGCTAACTTCAAAAGAGGCAATTGCAAGATTTCAAAATTATTTAACCCCCTGTTAAATGCGTATAACGAAGGAGGAAACCCTGTGGGAATCTATTAACAAAAGGAAACCCAAACCTCAACCTCAAAATTAGATATGCTCACAAACAAATAAGTAAAATCAATACATAGTCTTGACTTTGAAATGACCTGGACTATTCCACTACTTAAACAATATCCTCAGCTATATTTAATAAAGAATCAAATCATGTTCTCATTTTTCAAACTCAAAATAGGGTCTCCAGGAGACTTGATTTGCTAATTAGCAAACCTCCAAACTCCTTTAGACTTCGAGAAATCAGAGAACTAGCAATCCTTAAACCAAATTGATAAGCATAGTTCTCATATAGCTCTTCAACCAATTATTTTAATAATGCAATCAAACAAATGAAGGTGACAACAATGCAACCATATAAACTCATGAAGGGTAAATCAATACCAACTAAGATTAACAAAGGGAAACAGGAGCCCTACTTGTAGCTTTAAAGTGAGCCTCAAATGTTCATAGTATATCATTGATTCACATACCAAAACAGAGAGCACAAATGAACTAATCAAGACAAAAGAAAAATAGCTCAGAGGGAGGTAGCTCGCAGAACATCTATTTAGCTATATTGAGCTTTAAACCTAGAAAAATGAAACCAAATAAAGCTGGGGTCAGCAACACATTAACCCAAAATAAAACTAACAACTACAAAAGAACAATGCTAAGCTAAAAAAACCATAAATACAAAGTAGTACAGGTAAACTCGTAATAGAAGGCTGAAAAAACATGTTTGAACTTAGAATTTCCATCTTTATTCATCAAGCCAAACTTCACATGAGGTGGAATGTAAAAGTGTACCTGGAAATTGAAAAGCAACACAGAAAATGAAAGATCGGTAGCAGAGCAGGAACAATGTTCAGCAGCAAAATCAGCCCCAAAAATAACCAGGGAAAACCAACTTAAACCATATTTGAACCAGCAACAATGTCAAATAAGGCTCAGTAACCAAAAACATAACTAAAACCTGAACCTAAACACTTGAATACCAACCAAAATTCAAATCATTTCAATCCTTAGTTATTCAGGAATTATTTCAGAAGTGAGAACCTTTGGAATCACAGAAAATTCTCCAATGGAGCAGTAAAAGTTCTTGCGTTTTTTGTTAGCCGTTTCAGAAATTCCAGATTTTTTATCTCCCAAGGTCTGCCTTCTTATGCAAAAAAAGCGTGCCTTTATAGGCAAGGAAAGTAGGGCAGCTGTAGAATGTTCAGATTTTCACTTTGGTCCTTTTTTAATTTTCTTTTTTGCTTAGATCGCCTCAGTTAAAGGTCTAAACTTCAAATTAGACCCCCAGCCAGCTTCCTAGAAGCTTCCTTTTCTTGTTACAAAAGATTCCCCTTCCCTAGAAACCCTGAACTACCCCTTACAAATTAGGTTATTTACTCTTCGGATTATGGGTCCAAATTAACCCATATCCTAAACCAAACCGTGGGTTGGACAACCAGATTTGAGCCTTTCCCTTATGGGCTCCTGACCTGCAGAGCCCATTCCCTAAATTGGAACAGCCGACCCCCCAAAAAAACAAATGGGCCAGGGGTGTTATAGATTCTTGATATTGAGAGTCTGATGAAACCAAAATTAGACAAGATGTAAGATCAAACCATGACAACAAAATGGCCTAATAACAACGGCCGGACTATGACCCCAAATCTAATGCGAGTAAAATGAGTGAAACACATAAAGAAAGGAGAGGAAACGGAGATAGACGAAGAGATGAAAAGATACCAGGGATGGAGACAATAACAACAGGGGAAAGATACCTAACAAAGCTGAAAGCCTGAATGGACCTCCGGCGTCTCTGATTTAGATGAAAATCAGTATTGTCCGCTTGCTCTCCTCGAGAACGAATGGACAATACTATTTTAGTCGAAATCGCTCTTGAAAAGTTCTCTATTCTGCTTCTCTTTTTAGACCTAAAATTGATTGTGTTCGATGGAGTTTTGCATAGATTTGTACCAGCGTAGTACTTGTAGGCTTATGGGGAGTATGGGGTTGATTTTTGGTGGCGTTTGGGAGGTCAAACGCCTGTAACAATGGCGGAACTGGTCTACTAGGGTTTGGAGAACAAGAAAGATGAGAGAGACGAAAAGTACGAGAGAGATGAGGGTGTGTTTGGAGCTGAACTGGTCTCTGTATTTTCAGACACTAATATGTAAAGAAGGGAGGGGCTTTGGCCATTAGATTAAAATGAATCAATGGACAAAATACGCCTGATGCTAAACGGGGTCGTTTGGTATCGCTGGGGGATTGGGTCGTGTGGACTGAGCTGGATTTAACCGGGTACAAAAGGGGAAGAAGATTGGGCCTGGGTAGCAGAAATGAAAGTTGGCCCAGCTGATTTTCTTTCTTTCAATTCTTCCAAATTCCTTTTGTTTTCTCTTTTTCTCTTTTTTTTTTCTTTCTTGTTTTTTCAAAATTAAATTAATTCCTAAATTAATCCTTAAAACCTAATTAACTTAAACAAAAGCACTAATTAAACCTAAATGACAATTGACACAATTAATTGAAAAAAAATTAAGAAAAATTACTCAAAATCAAAGTAAAAATGAAAAGGTGCAAATTAAACTATTTTTTGTGATTTTCCTTTTTCATAAAATAAGTTAATTACTTAATTAATCCTAACATGTTAAATTAATTCCTAAATGAAAATGCACATATATTTTTGTATTTTTCATTAATTAAAATGCACAGCCAAAATGCAAACAATTAACAGAAAATATCACAAAAATACATAAATTTGCAAGCAATAAAAAAAAACTATTTTGTTTTGAAATTACGTTCTCACAAGGAGTAGAAACATAAATAGGGGCACTCAAAGAATCTCGAGGTACACCCAAATGTGGAGCAAAGTAAGAAGACATATGAGAGTAAGTAGAGCTCGGATCGAATAGAACCAATATCTCTCTGTGACAAACCAATATAATACATGTAATGACAGAGTCGGAGGCAACAGCCTCGGTACGAGGAGGAATAATATAATATCTGGCCTGGCCTCTCTCTCGAGGGCGACCTCTACCTCCCCGACCTCCGCCCCTAGCTGGTTGGGCAGATGGGGTAGCAGCTGGAGCTGTGATCATGGCCTGTGAACTCTGAGGAGCATGCTGTGGCTGAGCAGTCTCTGATGATGCACCCCTACCAAGTGTGGGGCGGTCCCTAACCATATGGCATGTATCACCACACTCGAATCAACCTTTAAGAGGATGCGGTGGCTATGACAGACTAGGGCCAGGTCTGCTGGACTGATCTCTGGAAGCACCCCGCGCAGGAGGCGTGCTAGAAACTGGAGGTGCATAGTAAGGCTCCTGAGGTATAGGCAGAGCTGGAGCACTGCTGGCTGCTAGAAGAGATGAATGGACGGGGTGATATACATAACCCCTGCTATGGCGACCTGCTGCTGGGGTACAGGCACCAGAGTAGTGGCTTGACTCTCGAGACCTCTTGGCCTCTCTCTCCACTCGCTCCCTGGCGAGCATACCCTCGATCCTCCTAACATTGCTCACTACCTGCTGATAAGGAATGTCCATCTCCAACTCTCGAGCCATGCTAGATCGGATAGGTGGGATAAGACCCTCAATGAACCTGCGAACTCTCTCACGGACTGTAGCAACCAAGGCCGGTGCATGCCTGGCCAACCTGGTATATCGGATAGAATACTCCAAAACGGTCATAGCACCCTGTCGCAAATGCTCCAACTCTACGCGCCATTCATCCCTAAGACTCTGAGGGACAAACTCTCTTATGAACATATATGAGAACTAGGTCCAGGTCAGTGAGGCAGCTTTGGCTAAACTATCTATCTCATAAGTGCGCCACCAATCATAGGCGGCTCCCCGAAGCTGGAAGGCAGTGAAAGAAACCCCGCTAGACTTTACTATGCCCATAGTGCGAAGAATACGGCAGCACTCCTCTAGAGATCCCAAGGCATCGTCTGATGCTAATCCACTGAATATCGGGGGATCATACTTTTTGAACCACTTAAGTCTCCATTGCTCATCCTCTGAAGCAGATGACCTGTCCTCGGGTTGAACTGGCACTAGTATAATCTCAGGAACATGCTCAACATGCACTCGCTGCTCAGGAGTGCGGGCGGCGGGAGTTTGTGCTCCTCCCCCGGCCTGGGATGTGGCTGCAGCAAGGGGAAACAACCCTTCCTGAGCCAAGGTGGTGTACATACTCATGAACTGAGCCAAAGTCTCCTGAAGAGCTAGAGTAGTAGTGGCAGTATTAGGCATGCCAGGTGCCTGGGCTCTGGCTGGACCTGCTGGTGGTGCCTCGGCAGCAGCTCGTGCAGGTGCTTTGGTTGCACCACGTGCACGTCCTCAACCTCTACCCCAACCCCGGCCCCGGCTCCGGCCCCGACCTCTGATGACTGCAATAGGGGGCGTGGGTGCTTGATCATCCCGAGTAGCGCGTGTCCTCACTATCTGTGAGAGAATAGAAGACAGAAGTTTAGAATTTGTGATGTCAAAATATCGCACGACATGGAAACCAAATGAGTTAAAATTTTCCTAACAGTTACATAGCCTCTTGTAGATACGTACAGACGTCTCCGTACAGATCAGCGAGACTCGAATAAACCGGCATGTGTTTCGTGACTCCTATGAACCTAGAGCTCTGATACCAACTTGTCACGATCGCAGTTCGCCCTCCGTGAACATGTCATGATGGCACCTAGTTCCTACGACTAGGTAAGCCTAACAATGCAGAAATAACATAACTTGTGGAAACAATTAATTAAAACTATACAAACTAGAAGGAAAACTGTATATAAATGCCGCTCGGCATATACAACTCAATAAAGCAAAAGTATACAATATCATCCCAAAACCCAAAAACTCACAGGAACAGAAGCTAATGGAAGGTAATACACTGCTCTAACTCCAGAATGTCTAAAACAACAGTACGAAAGGAAAAGCTAACTGCTACAGCTAGAATAAGATAGAGACTCCTGGTCTGCGGACGCGGCAGATGTACCTCGAAGTACTAGATCTCTTCGCCTCATGGATGATACACCTGGGCAGAGCTACCCGGATATACACATGAAAAACATGTGCAGAAATGGGTATGAGTACACCACAGCGATACTCAGTAAGTACCCAGCCTAACCTCGGCTGGGTAGTGACGAGGAAGGTCAGGGCCCTACTGAGGTTAAACAATATAATACGAATTAACAGTATAAAAACAGACATTAATAATGAGTACATCAATGGAATAAGACAGGCTAAACATAGCAATAACAATAACACAAGGAACGGAGTAAACACAGAATATGTACAGCTCAATACCAAGGGTAACAATGAGGATCTCCCAGGATAACGTCCTTTAGTCCTTTTCTCAACTGTCCACTGGATCTCCCGGGATAGCACCCCCTAGTCCATCATATGTTTATATTTGAAGGATCTCCCGGGATACCGTCCCATAGTCCAACTATCAGTGTGAAAGGGGATCTATCAGTAATCTATCCCGCAGTCCCAAAGTAAAAGTGCAGGGGGATCTACCGGGAATCTAACCCGTAGTCCCAAAGTAAACACGCAGTCACAGTAAGAAGATATCCAGAAATGAAGTTCAAAGATACAATGCAACATGTAGTTCTAGCCTAACGTGCTTCACATAGTACAAACAAAGCAACTTGAGCAAATCGGCAATTTAGACCAACTAAGCATGCTTTTCCAACTAACACATGCTATAATTTCAAGTGGAATAAAGCAGATAAGAAAGAAAATCGGTCTAAATAATTAAAGTAAAATTGGATTTCAAACAATTAGCTCAAGTACACACTCGTCACCTCACGTATAAGGCATTCAATTACCAAATATCATATCCTAAGGGGAAAGGTACCCCACAAAAGGTTAGACAAGCCACTTACCTCAAACCAGATTCAAAATCAACTCGAAACCATACGTTTGCCATGAGTATCCGACTCCAAATAGCCCAAATCTATTAAATTCAATTAAATATCGTAAATAACATCTCAAGCAACTAATTCTACTATTTAATTTAAAGCTAAGACGTAAAATTAGGTAAAATGACCAAAATGCCCCTCAGGACAACATCTCGGAATCAGATAAATTTAATATTTTCAGAACCCTCGTACTCTCACGAGTATAACCATATAAAAATCTCTCAAATCAGAGGCAAAACACCCACTCAAAACTCAATAATTTGGTCTATGAAGTTTTACCCATTTTTCATTCAAAAATTCAAAATTAAGGAGGAATTCGTGATTAGATTAGTGGGTTTTAAGCATAAGAGAGTAGAGAATCGTTACCCGATCGTTGCCGTAAAAAAACCTTTGAAATTTCTCCCAAATCCAAGCACCCAAGCTTCTGTTTTAATAGAAATGGCTAACCCTCGATTTTGAATTGTTTATAACTGTCCAGTCATTTAATGCATCGCGAATGCGGAAGTAGGATCGCATTTGTGAAGAAGAAAAAGTGAAGGCTGAAAATTTGCCCTCCGCGAACGCGAGGGACATCACGCGAACGTGAAGGTCTGGGCTGGTGAAACTATGCGAACGCGATTGGGGTAGTATGAATGCGAAGAATTAATGAGGCTCAGCCCTTAGAGCCAAAATAGAGCTATGTGAACGAGGTGGCCTGGCCGCGAACGCGATGGAGGAAAAAGGTGTAACTTCGCGAATGCGGGTGGACTAGTCGCGAACGTGAAGGGTAACTGGTCCACCCCCCAAGATTACACTACGCGAATGCGTGGGGGAGGACGCAAACGCGAAGAAGAAGAAGGTCAGAGCTACGCGAACGCGAGAGGAGCGTCGCGAACGCGAAGAAGGAATTGGACATGCAACTGCTAAAGGATTTTCTGCAACTTTTCACAACTCCAAAATGATCCGTTGAGCACTCGAAACACACCTGAGGCCCCCGGGACCTCAACCAAACCTACAGACATATCCTATAACATCATTCAAACTTGTACCAATCCTTAAACCACCTAAAACAACGTCGGAAACTCGAATTAATCAAGGATTTGAGCCTAAGAACTTCAAATTTCATCAAAACACACTTTCGATCAAAAACCTAACCAAACCTCATCTGAATGACCTAAAATTTTACACACATATCCCAAATAACATGACGGAGCTGCTGCAACACCCGGAATATCATTCCGACCCTCGGATCAAAATCTCACTATCGGACCGAGAACTTGAAAAAATTCAAACTTCGGCATTTCAAGCCTAAATTATCTACGGACCTCCAAAACACATTCCGAACACGCTACCAACCCCGAAATCACCTAACGAAGCTATCAGAACCATTGGATTTCCATTCTGAGGCCGTCTTCACACCTTTTCGACTACGGGCAATTTTCCAGCACTTAAGCTCTCATTTAGGGACTAAGTGTCCCAAAACACTCAGAAACTCAAAACCAAACATCCCGGCAATTCAAATTAGCATAAATAGACATGGGGAATATAGTTATTAGGGAATTGGGGCATTAATTCTTAAGAAAACCGGCCGGGTCGTCACATCCTCCTACACTTAGACATTCGTTCGTCCTCGAACGAGCATAAATACATACCTAAAGTAGTGAAAAGATGAGGGTAACTGTTGCGCATATCCTGCTCGGTCTCCCAGGTCGCCTCCTTGATCGACTGACCCCGTCACTGAACCTTTATTGAAGCAATGTTCTTTGACCTCAACTTTCTGATCTGCCTATCCAATATAGCCACTGGCTCCTCAACATAGGATAGATCCATGTCCAACTGGACTGAACTGGAATCCAACACGTGTGACGGGTCACCGTGATATCTCCGAAGCATCGAAATATGAAATACCGGATGAACTACTGCCAAGCTGGGAGGTAAGGCAAGCTCATAAGCAACCTCCCCTACATGCCTCAATACCTCAAAATTGCCAATAAATATCGGACTCAACTTCCCTTTCTTCCCAAATCTCATAACCCCCTTCATACGCGAAACCCGAAGCAGAACCCGCTCTCCAACCATATACGAAACATCACGAACCTTCTTGCCTGCATAGCTCTTCTGTCTGGACTGGGCTGTATGGAGTCTATCCTGAATCATCTTAACCTTCTACAATGCGTCCTGAACCAACTTTGTGCCTAATAGCCTGGCCTCACCCGGCTTATACCAACCCACCGGAGATCTACACCTCCTACTATATAAAGCCTCAAACGGCGCCATCTAAATGCTGGACTGATAACTGTTGTTGTAAGTAAACTCTGCCAAAGGCAATAACTGATCCCAAGACTCTCCAAACTCAATCACACACGCATGAAGCATATCCTCAAGAATCTGAATAGTGCGCTGGGACTGTCCATCCATCCGGGGGTGAAATGTTGGTGCTCAACTCCACCCGACTACCTAACTTCTACTGCACGGCTCTCCAGAACCGCGATGTAAATTGAGTACCTCTGTCTAAAATAATAGAAACTGGAATACCATGCTGATGAATGATCTCCTAGATATAAATCTCTGCTAACCGCTCCGATGAATAAGTCGTACACACAGGAATGAAATAAGTGGACTTGGTCAGCCGATCCATAATAACCCAAATGGAATCAACTTCTTCAAGGTCCGTGGGAGTCCAGAAACAAATTCCATGGTGATGGTCTCCCATTTCCACTCCGGAATCTCTATCTGCAAGCAACCCACCCGGTCTCTAGTGCTCATACTTCACCTGCTGGCAGTTGAGGCATCTAGATATATACCCAATTATATCTTTCTTCTTCCGCCTCTACCAATAGTGTTGCCTCAAGTCCTGATACATCTTTGCGGCACCCGGATAGATGGAATACCGCGAACTATGGTCCTCTGCTAAAATTAACTCTCGAAGTTCATCAACATTAGGCACACAAACTTGACCATGCATCCTCAATACCCCGTCATCTCAAATGGTCACATATCTTGCATCACCATGCTGAACCTTGTTCTTAAGGACAAGCAAATGAGGGTCATCATACAGCCGCTCCCTGATGCTATCAAATAAAGAAGACCGAAAAACCACACAAGCTAGAACCCGACTGGGCTTGAGTCAAAGTTGGGGCTGTAGTCAAAGCTGTTTTGAGCTTCTGAAAGCTCACCTTAAACTCCTCTGTCAACTGAAATGGGACACCCTTCTAGGTCAATCTAGTCATAGGGGCCGCCATTGGATTTCCATTCTGAGTCCGTCTTCACACTGCTCCGACTACGGGCAACTTTCCAATACTTAAGCTCTCATTTAGGGACTAAGTGTCCCAAAACTCTCCGAAAATAAAAACCGAATATCCAGGCAATTTAAATTATCATAAATAGACTTGGGGAATGTAGTTAATAGGGGATCGGGGCATTAATTCTCAAGACGACCAGTCGGGTTGTCACAAGTAATTGCTTTTTTTGTCAACCAGTTTGTTATTTCTGGAGTTTTATCATGTATCTTTTGATTTGTATTGTTGGGTCCGTGCTGGCTCGGGCCATCCCCATCTAGTCTTGACCAAAAGAGAAATACTCCAGTATTTATAGGCCAACAAGCTTGTAAGAATCTTAAACATAAGCAAGTTAACTTTGTATATAATCACTTCACTTTTAGTAGTTCCGTTTAATGAAGTCCTGTAAATGCCTAACTTTTTCCCCATTTTGTGTGTGTGTGTGTGTGAGTGTGTGTTTTTTCTTATTTGTGTATGGATAGGTTTTAAGAGTTGGTTAATGATTTGATAAATGGGGTAGGGATTGGACTAGTGTATTTTAATTAAAATTGAGCCAAATTTGGCCCAAACTTTGAGCCCATTTCGTCCAAACCCGATCCACAAGGGGCTGCAAGGGGAGGGTCCAAACGACGTAGTTTTGGATCAAAACTACGTCGTTTCATTTAGTAATTTTAAGATTTGATCTCATCCATTCATGGTATTTGATCCAATGGCCCTCATTTGATTTCCCAAAAGGTATACAACCCCTATAAAATCAAAAAATTGGCCATTTATCCATAATCCAAACCCTAGAAGCCCTTCTCCTCCTATCGTCGCTGCCCGTCCCCTACAGCGGTGGCGCCGCTGGCCATCGTTCAAATTCCAAACACCTTACACCAAAATTCTCCTCTTCTCCCCTTTACTCGAATCTACCAGTCAAACCAAAAGAAAAACTCTCCTCCGCCACCCATCGCCATTCGTCCACTCCCTACCACCGCCTCCAGCGTGGTCCGTTCATCTGAAGAGTTGCACCATTTTCTTCTCCTTCTCACACTCTACTCCTATCCGAATCCTAGATCTCCAAAATCATCACCAACCTCCTTAATCTAGCTTTGACCGAAATCCTAGACCAATTTCTTTTGAAATTAGTCAACTTCTAGCCATTCCCTTCTCATAATACATACATATTCGGACACAATTCTTGTAGAGCTATCAATTTTATGTCAAGTTCCGGTTCCAAACTCCGACCACTATTTTTCGGTAGGTTCGTTGGTGGCCACTGGTAAGCAAAGGGTCTATTTTATCTTTTCTTTTCTGACTCAAACGATCATTTCTTTTTAGCACAAAGCTAAAATCCAATCGGTACAGTCCGTTTTGAGGTTGGACAGCCACCATCAGACATTCCTGCATCTTCTAGTGGCTCGAACAATATCAAATGCCCTGGATTGGTGAAACCCTACTTCCTTTTTTTTTTTATGTTTTCTGATTTTCTCTGTTTGCTTTATTAATTAGTATTAGTTTTAAGGTGTAATTTCTATTCTTGTTATTTTTATTTGTGTGCAAATGAGCTGGGGTAGTATTGGTTTTCAATTATATGTTAGTTTATAAATATGAATTTCAGGTTTTCGACCTAGCCGGTCAAGTAGTTCGTCATTGTCTGTTTGTTCTGATTTTTGGTTCTTCGACCTAGCCGGTCAAAGCGACTTTGTCCAAAATTAGTTTAAGCCAAGTTTTAAGTCAATAAAGCGACCGTTCTAGAACCACGGGAATCGGGGAATGCCTCATATCTTATTCCCGGTCAACAGAATTCCTTACTCGAACTTTGTTTTCGCGGACCGATAAAAATAGAGTCAACTTTCCTTTTACTTGGGATTCAAATAAAAGGTGACTTGGAACATCGAAAACCAATTCCAAGTGGCGACTCTGAACAGTAAAATAATCTCTATTTCAAAATTATCACTTTAATTGGAAAAACTGCTTAAACCACAACAATCGATAAACCACGCTTATCTTTGCGGGGGTAGAAAAGGGTGTGACAAGTCCTACCCCAAGGGGCCATGTAGAATATTCTTAATGTCACGACCCAAACCCCGAACCCAGTCGTGATGGCGCCTCTCTTGAAGACAAGGCCAACCAACCAAACCAATTTCATTATTAAAACAGTTAAACAACACAAAAGCAGTCTAAAATATGGCTAAATGATCATAAGTAGGGGAAATACAACCCGACACAGCCCTAACCGGGGTATACAAGTCATGAGCATCTAACAATATCAAATCCTCAAATGTAACTACAGAGTTTTAAATACCGAACCAAGAAGGTAATAGAAATAGATAGAGAGGAGCTCCATGATGTGAATGCTAACAACTACTAATGACTCCTCGAAGATCCGCCTGAAGCTGAAATGAATCAGCACTCGGGAGTGGGACCAGATGCCCCTGAATCTGCACACACGGTGTAGGGAGTAATGTAAGTAGTCCAACTCAGTGAGTAACAAAAATAAATAATGACTGAAAGTAAGAAAGCACGTAAGGCACAAGGCATTCTATAAAGAAGCAGTAAAATTAGTTAAAACAGTAAAATCAGTGAAAATCAAGAAAAATTCTTTTCTCAACAAATAAACTGGTAAATTGACAAACAGTTAAGGTAAAGTAAACAAACCCCTTGGCCACAGTATCAACAAATCCGCTCCTCGAGCAACATCTCAAAACCATACCAGTCCCTCGGGCTTAATCTCACATCACAATGGGTACCCGCACTCACTGGGGGTGTGCAGATTCTTGGAGGGGCCCCTTACGGCCCAAGAGCAATAAAAAGCCATCTCATGGCATCAAATCTAGGCCCTCGGCCTCATATCAATCAAGCCACCTCGTGGCATACATATTTCAGGCCCTCGGCCTCAAATCAGTATCAATGTTTCCTTACAATATAGGCCCTCGGGCTTACTCAGTCAAAAATCATCACAAGCCCCTCGGGCAATAGTAAAACAGTGTTTCTCAGCCCAAACATCATTTAAGTCTCAAA
Organism: Nicotiana glauca; assembly: GCA_026770625.1. NCBI lineage: Eukaryota > Viridiplantae > Streptophyta > Magnoliopsida > Solanales > Solanaceae > Nicotiana > Nicotiana glauca. Next base: position 26,745 of record MU726616.1, on the reverse strand, counting down.
ATGAGTAAAAATGGCTGAGTAGTAAAATAGTGGAAATTAACATGACTGAGTTTAAATAGTAAGTTAAAACAGTGAGGAAATATCAAATAAAAGCCTCGAAAGGTTCAAATAGTTGGCACGAAGCCCAAATATGGCATTCAACCCAATAAATGATTATAGCAAATAGTTTTAAATCAAATACGCAGTAAAACCATCAATCAGGACGGACCAAGTCATAATCCCCAATAGTGCACGACCCCACACTCGTCATCAAGTGTGTGCCTCACCTTAATATAACACTACAATATGCAATCCGAGGTTTCAAACCCTCAGAACATCATTTACAATCATTACTCACCTCGAACTTGCTAAATCTCTAGCTCGCGACACCTTTGTCACTCGAATCGGCCTCCACGCACGTCGAATCTATCAAAAATCAGAATGAGGACGTCAAAATACGCTAAGAGAATGAATCCCAAGCAAAAACAATCAATAATTGGCACAAATCCCAAGAAAGCAAACTATACCATAGATATGAAAGTTTCCCTACAAAAGGGGCTGGCTTCAACAACCCATA
>MU726616.1:6995-17951 GCA_026770625.1 Nicotiana glauca | reverse complement strand
GTACGGGTCATAAAGGGACATGTTGAAATTTGGAAAGATGGTTATGAAGACAGTTCTGGCATTTAGGGTAACTTCGGCAGTACCCAAGTTTGCATGTTGGTACTCCAAATATCGTGTATCTAGAAGAGAAAGTCGAGCTACGACAGGTTGACCTTTTCTTCCGTGATATGTTAAAGCGATTCGGATGGCACCAAAATGGATATGGGTAAAACCATGATCTCTCCATTGTCTGTGAAAATCATATGGTATTTGAAGGGTGATAAGTTGTTCCTCTCGAGTGGCAAGAATAGGATGCTGGTCAAGTTTCGAGGCAGCAACATATTCTTTAACTCCTTTTGGTCTATATTGGACTAAGGAACGAATTTGGGTCCAGGGTGCAAAGGATTTTTTGGCAAAGGCTGAGCAAGGAATTGGGATGGACCCAGGAGAATGGTAGTCCCAATTAACGGGTTAAACCTCGAGAGAGTAATTACCCAACTTGAACCATAAGTTGTTTGGGCATATTAGCCTACCCAAATGGTCTTGAGAAAGTCAATTGGGCAAAATCATTCTCTCAACCGAGAGGTGTGAGAGTGAATGCGATCGTGCAACGGTTATAGCATAAGCCCCATAATCATCATTCTTGTATTAGGAATCTCTACCCATTAGTTGACCACCTAGGTAAATGCCACGACCCTAGTGCTTTTCTCTATCTTTTATATGACCTAGAATCAATATTTTAGCATAACTTAGTTTTAACTAGTAGTTATTAAATCGTAGTTGATAATTATTAAACCCCAAAAAATGGTAGAAGTACAATTATGAGTCAAAACGCATCTCTAGACTAAGCAGTTACTCAACTCCCTTTTCTAGCTCCCTGTGGAAATTGACCCCGATCCCACTATTGGGTAAAAGTATTAGCGCCCACTCATTCTAAGGTTGAGTTTGTTGCGATCATTGATGATCAAGCCAAGCCTTAAATTCTTCATTTTGCACTTCTTGGCTTTCATGTGTGGAATGTCATTTTGCTTTCTTGTTCCCTCAAATTGTAGGATGTATGGCATCAGTGTTTCCTCCTCGCAGTCCTTCACTGATTCATGTGGTTCAACTTCCGTGTCACCACACAATTGCAATGTTGAAAAATGCTTAGGATGTGACTTCAAAGCTCCAACTTGCAATTTTTCTCGGATTTTGACATCCTCTTCTTCCGCCGGACTAGAGTCTATCTCAACCAAAGTTGCATTTACACTAGTTGACTTTAATTCCATATTTTTCTTGGCATCACCAACACTCGTGAAGTCGGTTGGTAGATGTTCAATTCTTGACTCCTCAAAGTAAAGCTCTCTTTCTTCCTCGGAATTGGACTCTTCTTGGCTTTCTTCTAAACTCTCAAGTTGGTAGGCATAGTGAGCCTCAACCAATATTTTCATTTGATCTTCCAAGGTGTGGATATGTTCATCATTGTAAGCCAAGCCTTATTTCAAGTCCTCGAGTACAAAGTTATGCTTATCCTCATTTTCAAGAATGGTCTCCAAGATGAACTTCATTTTCTCATTTTGAGCATTTGAGAGTTCTTCTTGGTTTTCATCAAGTGCCAAGGAAGGATTTTCAACTTTAATCTCCAAGGAAGGTTCTTGGATATCATTCACTTCCAAGGCTTTTTGAAACCTTAATGCTTCGATCATTTCATCCATTTGTGAGTGCAACCGTATAAGTGCCAAGTCATTTTGGAGACTATTTTCCAAGAGCTCCTCCAAAGCACTTTGTTCTTTGTTTCCTCCTTCAATTAGGCACTCCAACATGAGCTTGAACTCTCCATTCCATCCATGCTCAACTTCTTCTACTTCCATAGCCCTATAATTTTTATCATAAAAAGTAGAATCATCATAGCGCGGGCATGGGGAAGGGAAGGACAAATAAGCACAATCATCCCAATGACCATTTCGAAAACTACACTTATCACAAATACTCCACTCACAGGGTTGAGATTGTGTGCACAATCAACCCCCGGGAGAATTCAAACAATTTTGCCATGAGTGTGGTCCTCCACAATAAGGACAAGGGTCATCAACGTATGAACAACTACTATCCGACCAATTTTCATTATATGATGCCATTTTTTTCCTCAAAAAGAATAATAAAATAAACAAGAAACAAACAAGAAAAATAGACCAAGGCAAGAAAAATAATTATACAAATATTCACAAGTTTGGATCAAAGCACTTTCGCTTATTTCTCAAACAACCTAAATTACGCCAAATTGTTCTCTGGCAACGGCACCAATTTTGATGACATCCAAATCCACTATTAAAAAGTAAATGGACACTGTCGCATGCAATATAATTTACCCAACTATGAGTCGGGGTCGAATCCCACATAGAACAGTGTGTAGGCGATTAGGAATATAAGAAAATTATCGCTTATCGCGCAATGCCGAACAATAAGAATTTAGTTTTGAAAATGTTTATATCTAAATGTGGAAATGTAAACTAACCTAGAAAGAAAGTAAAATAATCAATGGCTACAAGTATGAATGCATCGGGAATTACACTCAAGTAACGATCCAATGTATTTCACGATTTTATAAATATGAGCGAGTTTATGTTAATTAGCCACGGATAATAATTCTTAATTAGCTTCTTCGGAAGACTAACAAGACTTCCTAATTGAATTATCCCTAAAACAAGTAAGAGTTTAAGCACGCACAGAATGGCTACAAGTAGTTCAATCCTATCCCAAGGTAGAATCTATAAAATGAGGGTTAACGCCTAAAGTTCTTGTTAATTAATCTTTCCCAACCCCAAATTATCTTTTCCAAAACTAACTTGGAGTTAATGGGTGAGTCCTAGGGTTAGCTAATCCCTTTGGAAACATTAAAGAACAAGAATAATTAATATAACGACAACTCACTTCATAAATAAATAAAAATCATTCAATACATAAGCACAACAAGGTATTTAATCCACACTTTAAACATGAATATTTCCATAAACAAGATTCAAGTGTTGAATAAAATACTAGACACTTAGATATACAAAAAAAGCAAGGAGATGAAGAAAGCAACATAAATGGGTAAGAAATTTTCAACCAAAAGCTTCAATCTTCAGGACCAAAGTGTGTGTGCAAAGCCCTAGCTTCCAAAACTTGTTCTCTCTAACCCTAAGAACTGAAAATAAGCCAAAAGATATATCAAAGATCCGTTTGGTCATGTATAAAAATGGTTTGGGGATAAAAATGTGAAATTACATATTTGCCCAGTCCTGAAAATCGATCTTCGTATTTGCGAACACAGGTTCGCAATTCCCAACCTTGCCTATACTGCTCCTATTCGCATTTGCGAAGGTTGACTATCCTGATTGACTTTGCATTTGCGAACACTGCATATTTTTCATTTCTTCGCAATTCCCATGACTTTATCGCAAATACCCAAGCTGAAATCTTCGTATTCCCCAAGTTTTGGTCGCAATTGTGACCACTGAGTGCATTGCCTAGATTTTTCCTCTTCTTAGCTTCTTTTTGACTTGTTTTCACTTGGTTTCTTCACCATTACTTATAAATCACATGCACCCTATAAAATAGAAGTAAATGACATTAAATGTATGATTTTATCACTCAAACATAGGAAAAGTATAGGTTTAAAGACAAGATAAGTTGGTAAAATACCAACTTATATGTCTCAAAACCATGAATAGTAACCAGAAATGACCGATAAACAAGGTCCACAACAAGAGATCCCCCACAGGAGTGCCACACCTCCTTTTTCACTTACACCCCGGAAAGGGTATAATAAGAGAGTTTTTCCAATTAAAGGACAATCGAAATGCTATTTATTTATTTAAAGAATTCAGAGTCGCCACTTGGGAGATTTATGGTGTCCCAGGTCACCGGTTCAAATCCCGTATCAAGGAAAGGGTTGACTCTGTATTACAGTCCGTGAACCAGAAATTCGGGTAAGGAATTCTGTTAACTCGGGAGAAGGTGTTAGGCATTCCCCAGTTTCGTGGTTCTAGCACGGTCGCTCAACTGTTATAAATGGCCTATCATCTAATTTTAGTACATGTTTTAACCTATGGTTCAATTTTAACTTTATGGCCGCTTTTATTTAATTATATCTTTTTAGGAGGATTGCAACGTCATTTAAAATATGTTTCGAACCACATCACATAAATGTACCCGTAGTCCATAACACATTTTTTTTAACGTTGAGATTTGGATTTGGGTCACATAAATGTGCACCCAAGTTTAGGAAGGTAAATTATTAAAATAATGCGCCTAAAGCAACTACGCATTTGCAACTTTGCGAGGGCCATGAAATTTTCAAAATGGCACGCCTCGAATTAAGGATTTATACAAGATTAATTAAATGAGGGCCACGCAATTGTCATTTTTGTTTGGCATGTCACACCTCAATTCTAAATTAAAAGGATTAATTTAACTACATTCAGAGGGCCATAACTGTTTGTTTTATCTAATATAGCTCACCTCCATTAGCTTAAGAAGTTCTGTTATTTAAACAATTAAGGAATCAAGACTGGACTACTACGATGAGTTAAATTAACCAAGATGAAGGCTGAAGGTTTAAGGGGAGGGGCTTGGGCTACGTGCGAGAGCCAATAGCCTGACCTGGCTGCCCAATTGGTAATTTTTAGAGCCAACCGCACTGGCCCAAGTGATGAGGCCTGCGATTTTATTTCAAATAGACTCAAGGTCCAAGGCTCACAGTGTGGCTCAAATCTTTGGGAGCTAAGGACTGAAGAGGAAAGACTCGAGTTCAAATCCCCATGCACGCAAATAGCATACGAGCCCAACAAGGCTCTCCATAGTAAACCATCATTAAGCAATCATACTCAAATCGATTTTTAACTAACTTCAAAAAAGGCAATTGCAAGATTTCAAAATTATTTAACCCCCTGTTCAATGCGTATAACGAAGGAGGAAACACTGTGGGAATGTCCATTAACAAACGTGAACCCAAACCTCAACCTCAAAATTAGATATGCTATATAAATGAGTAAAATCAATACATAGCTTGACTTTGAAATGACCTGGATTATTCCACTACTTAAACTGTATCCTCAGTTATATTTAATAAAGAATCAAATCATGTTCTCATTTTTAAACTCAAAATAGGGTCTCCAGGAGACTTGATTTGCTAATTAGCAAACCTCCAAACTCCTTTAGACTTCGAGAAATCAGAGAACTAGCAATGCTTAAACCAAATTGATAAGCATAGTTCTCATAGAGCTCTTCAACCAATTATTTTAATAATGCTATCAAACAAATGTAGGTGACAACAATGCAACCATCTAAAATCATGAAGGATAAATCAATACCAACTAAGATTAACAAAGGGAAACATGAGCCCTACTTGTATCTTTAAAGCGAGCCTCCAATGTTCACAGTATATCATTGATTGACATACCAAAACAGAGAGCACAAATGAACTAATCAAGACAAAAGAAAAACAACACAGAGGGAGGTAGCTCGCAGAATATCTATTTAGCTATATTGAGGTTTAAACCTAGACAAAAGAAACCAAATAAAGGTGGGGTCAGCAACACATTAACCCAGACTAAAACTAACTACAAAAAGAGCAATGCTAAGCTAAAATAAACCATAAATACAAAGTAGTACACCTAAACTTGTAATAGAAGGCTGAAAAAACATATTTGAACTTAGAATTTCCATCTTTATTCATCAAGCCAAACTTCACATGAGGAAGAATGTAAAATTGTACCTGGAAATTAAAAAGCAACACAGAAAATGAAAGATCAGCAGCAGAACAATAGTAGGAATAGCGTTCAGCAGCAAAATCAGCACTAGAAATAACTAAGGAAAACTAACTTAAAACCAGATTTGAAACACCAACAGTGTCAAATAAGGCCCAGTAATCAAAACATAACCAAAACTTGAACCCAAACACTTGAATACCAACAAAAATTCAAATCATTTCAACCCTAGTTATTCAAGAATTATTTCAGAAGTGAGAACCTTTGGAATCACAGAAAATTCTCCAATGGAGTAGTAAAAGTTCTTGTGTTTTTTGTTAGCCGTTTTAGAAATTCCAGATTTTTTATCTCCCAAGTTCTGCCTTCATATGCAAGAAAAGTGTGCCTTTATAGGCAAGGAAAGTAGGGTAGCTATAGAATGTTCATATTTTCACTTTAGTCCTTTTCTAATTTTCTTTTTTGCTTAGATAGCCTCGATTAAAGTTCTAAAGTTCAAATTAGACCCCCCACCCAACTTCCTAGAAGCTTCCCCTTCATGTTACAAAAGATTCCCCTTTCCCAGAAACCCTGAACTACCCTTCAAAAATTAGTTTATTTATCCTCCAGATTATGGGTCCAAATCAACCCATATCCCAAACCAAATCGTGGGTTGGACAACAAGATTTGAGCTTTTCCCCTTATGGGCTCCTGACCTATGGAGCCCAGGCCCCAAATTGGAACAGTCAAACCCTAAAAAAAACAAACAGGCCAGAGGGGGTTATAGACTCCCGATATTGAAAGTCTGATGAAACCAAAATTAAACAAGATATAACAGATCAAACCATGATAACAAAATGGCCTAATAAAAATGGCCGGACTATGACCCTAAATCTATTATACAAGTAAAATGAGTGAAACACAGAAAAAAAGGAGAGGAAATGGAGATAGACGAAGAGATGAAAAGATACCAAGGAGGAGACAATAGCAACAAAGGAAAAATACGTAACAAAGCCGACAAGCCTGAATGGACCTCCGCCGTCTATGATTTAGACCAAAATCAGTATTGTCCGCATGCTCTCCTCGAGAACGAACGAACAATACTATTTTTAGTCCAAATCACTCTTTAAAAGTTTTCTTTTATGCTTCTATTTTTAGAGCTAAAATTGATTGGGTTCGATGGAGTTTTGTATAGATTTATTCCAGCGTAGTACTTGAAGGCTTATGGGGAGTATGGGGTTGATTTTTGGTGGCATTTGGGAGGTAAAACACCTATAACAATGGCAAAACTAGTCTTCTAGGTTTTGGAGAACAAGAAAGATGAGAGAGACGAAAGGGACGAGAGAGATGAGGGTGTGTTTGGAACTAAACTGGTCTTTGTATTTTCAGACACTAATATGTAAAGAGGGGAGGAGCTTTGGCTGTTATATTGAAATGAATCAATGGACAAAATAAGCTTGATGCTAAACAGGGTTGTTTGGTATCGCTGGGGGATTGGGTCGAGTGGAATGGGCTGAATTTGAACTTTTTCTCCCTGTTCTACAAGCGGGTACCCGATTCCAACAAAAATAGACTNAAACTGGTACCATTGATCATGACATGCATTTTGGATCAACCGGCCCAGTCCGTCCAGCCAACTAACTTTCAGTTGCCATATTTTGTTGCCCCGGAATTCCATAACCCGATTTCTTCACCCAAACCTTGACCTTGTTTATCTTGCGGTGCCCTGAAAGGTTTTCACCAACAGACCTCTCTCATTTGTTCACCTCTCAACTCACTTTCGCCTTAAGGTGCTCATGAGGGTTTTCACCAATAAGACTCTCTCATTCTTCATTTTTCTCAACTCCCGTCGCCTTACGGTGCCCGTGAGGGTTTTCACCAATAAGACTCTCTCATTTTATTTCTCTCAGCTCGTGTTGCCTTACGGTGCCCGTGAGGGTTTTCACCAATAAGAATCTCATTTTTCATTATTTTCCTTGCTTGGACCAGAGTGTTANGGAAATTTTCTGCCCCAGTTTGGTAGCTGGGCACATAGGTGAGTGTTAAACTGAATCATTCTACCAACTATTATTACGAATTTGAAAGCTAAGTCCTATTATCCAAGGAGTTCCTAACAACTCTTAATTAAACGACAATTATAAATCTAAGTTGTATCTTCTAAAGGTATTACTTCCGCTAAGTCCTGTTATCTAAGAGGGTCTTAAACTATATCCTATTATCCAGGAAGGTCCTGAAAATCAAAATCAATTCTTAACTTAAAAAATGACAATTTTATGACTTAATTATACTACCCTANAGAAAGAATGGGTATTAAATGCTCAAAACAATTCAAATGTGTTTAAAATTACAACTTCAAAATCAGATTTCTTACAACAATCACAACTTCTGCCCTAGTTTCTTGCTTGTGTACTTTTGGATTTTTGTTTTGATGGGACTGAACCGTGAGGCTGCCTATATATCCTTAAAAGGAATCAGGTCGAACATAGTTCAAGTCATATGAGTTACTCTGTTGTACTTTTTCCTTTCTTTTCTTACACTTTCTCTTCCTTTTCTTTTCTTTGTTACTTTTTTGTTTTCTTTTTCTTTATTTCTTCTTCTTTTCTCTTTATTTTCCTATCTTTCTTTTACTTATCTTTCACACGTGTGCTTGTGATATTTGCTGCTGATTCCAAAAGAGGGGTATGAAAGGAAATAAATAAGGCTCAAAGGGGTAACAAAGGATAAAATGTTTAGATAGCAGAACAAAATGCCTTCATCATTCCAATCTTCAAAACATGCCAAGTACAAATAAATACAATTAAACCAAAGAAGATCATACATAATATCTTTTGACCGCATCGGAATTGATTGCCATTTCTACAAACTTGCCTTCTATGTCTGTTAAATACAAAGCACCATTGGCCAACACTCTAGTTACGATTAACGGCCCCTGCCAGTTTGGGGCGAACTTGCCTTTGGCCTCAGTCTGATGTGGAAGAATACGTCTCAATACCAAACGACCTCCTTCAAATTTCTGAGGATGAACCTTCTCTTGCCGTTCTCTTTTGATACAACTGGCTATGTCATACTGCCGCTAATCTTTTCTCATCAATCAGACTTAATTGCTCCGATCGGGTTTTGACCCACTCATCATCATCAATTTGTGCTTCACCATCAAGATATATTTTGGATTCTCGGGATTAAATTGGCTTTCAAAACTTGGCCGAAGATTCCTCATGCATGTCATGTCACTGAAACCAGCATAAAAGAATTGTGCAAAAAAAAAACAAAAATAAAAACTATCAGGAGTGATGGAAAGGGAAATTACATTTCCTTGAAAATAAAGGATAATAGGGTTTGTTCATCGAACAAGCGAAAAGCAAAAATCTGGATCACAACCTTGGAATGACCCAAATAGAAAGGAAAACAAAGTAAACTACCGAGACTCCCTCAGAGTAGGGAGAGGAGCGGCTTCCCAATTGCTAAGCTTCACATTCGTCCTGACAAAATGCACCTCTTCATCACCAAAACCTTCCCAATTTCTATCGTGTTCACTTCACCAAATAGACTTTGGACCCTCCCAAATCAACTCCTCATCAAAGACAAACACAGGCTTTAGAACTACTGACACCGGATGCTTCAATGCCCCTGACCTGACAAAAGTCCTGAAGAGGTGTAGGATAGGCCGAGAGAGCGGCCATGATTTCTTTTCCAACTTTGTAGCCTTCGTCACATCATCCCCTGTAGGCTTGAACCCCAGACCAAATGTACCCAGATTTTTACGTACAGATACTGGCTGCACGATACCTTGCAAAGATACACCCAGACCTTTACCCGGCACAAAACCATACTTCAACATCTCATTATCTATCATGCAGATCGAAGGTCATAGCCTTGGCCTTGGAATGCATTTTCTTTCAATAATCTTTTCGACAGACATCATTTCGAAAGTTTGATAAGATAAAGGTCCTTTATCATCTCCAGCCTCAATAAATGGAATATATGAATCTTCATGAAAGGATGAATCCTCTTCCCCACACACAACTATCTCTTGTTTGTCCCACTCTAATTGTACTATTTGATGTAGCGACGATGGCACTGCCTTAGCCGCATGTATCCAAGGCCTACCCAATAACAAATTATACGGGGCAACCACGTCTAGCACACTTGAAATTCCACACTGAAACAAACTGGCCCTATCACTAATTCAAGCGTTATATCTCCAGCAGAACCTTTTCCTTTCCCATCAAGACCTCGGACACCTACACTGTTCATGTGGATTCTTTCAGTGCCGATCTTCAACATTTGCAAAGTGGACAGAGGGCAAATATTTGCACTGGATCCATTATCAACCCACACCCTGGCGACAAAATAATTTTTGCACTTCACCGTGATACAAAGAGCTCGATTGTGTTCCGTACCCTCTTTAGGAAGCTCATCATCCGCAAACGTGGTCCTATTTGCTTAAAAAATCCTGATAGCAATATTTTCTAATTGATTTACTGTAATCTTATCAGGAACATGTGCCTCTTTTAGAATCTTCATTATGGCCCCACGGTGTTCATCCAAATGTGTCAACAAAGATAACAGATAAATAATAGCTGAAATTTTCCCTAATTTTTTAACAATGGAATGGTCTTGCACTTTCATCTTTATCAAGAACTCTTCGGCCTCTTCCTCGGTAACCGGTTCCTTCACTGGCATTTGGCTATCCTTGAAGATCTTGGCCTTCATTAATTCTTTGGAGGTAAGACGCCCTCCGAAATGAGTCGGTCCTCCGATCTCAACAAATTCTTCCTCCACTTCTTTTCCCTTGTGTGTCATTGTTGCTCGTTTGTATTTCCACAGGACATCCTTTGTCTCAACCGTTGGAAACTGAGTCATTGATTTAATAGCAACCGGGGTAATGGGAGACCCTTTCACAGCTACAACAGGCTTGCTTGGCATCCCTAGTACCACCTGTCGATGCCCCTTTTTTCTAAGGTGAAATCAGGTTTACGACATTATGGACAAAAAAACTCTCATTTCCTGTTGAGGAATCGGGTTATAGAATTTGAAGAGTCGCCACCTAATGATTATAGTGCATTAGGACACTTTAAAAAGAAGAAGCGATTTTGAAAGAAAAACCAGAGTTCGGGTAAGGGCTTGAGATTATCTCAAGGGGAAGGTGTTAGGCACCCCTCAAGATCCACTAGTGTGGTTCCCGGCCATGCTTTAATTGTGACTTTAAAAGGAAGGGAACACGTAAGGTTTGCACATAGTAGTTACAAATAAGTTTGAAAGTTTTAGGAAA
>MU726610.1:26875-45023 GCA_026770625.1 Nicotiana glauca | reverse complement strand
GGACTTGAAATTTTTGAGGCCAAACGGGCTTTAATCGAGTGTTCTCAAGTGAGAACACTTCGACTAAAGCCCATTGAAACCTCAAAAAATCCTCGAACAGGCTCAAAACTCTTCTAGGGTTCTTGGGGGCTCGGATTGAGGTTCAAGTGATTTGGGCTTGATTCGAACCAAACCAGTGTTGGTTTGGTTACGAGGGAGGTCAGGGGATGACAGGGTGTGAGTTTGGGGTAGGTTGAGTTTCTGCTCGAATCTTCAAATGAAGATTCGAGATGTTTGGGGAAGATTCGAGGTTAATGGTTTGTGGATTTGGATTCAGGATGGTTGAGTGGTCCTAGGGTGTTAAGATGGTGGTCACCGGCATCGTTGCCGCCTGGTTTATGGCGAAGGGGAAGGGTGGCGGCTAACTAGGGTTCTTGGAGTGTGTTTGGTTCTGGTGAGAGAGACGAAAGGAAAAGGGGTCGTTTGGGAATGAGGCTGGGCAAAAAGGGTTTTGGGGTTTTTGATACATTGGGATTAATTCATTAATCTAGGCCGTTGGATGAAGGGATACAACGGCTCAGATTAAAAGAAAATGACGGGGCGGTCCGGGTATGGAGGACGGGTCAGGGTCGGTTAGGGGCGGGGTTAATCTTAGCCGTTGGTCAAGCTGAGATCAACGGCCTAGATCAGGGGTGGTCGATCCGACGTCGTTTAGACGTCTCTGGAGTGGGCTGATTCGACCGGGTATAAGCCAAGGTTTTTGGGCCTGGACTTGGTTGAAATAACACGGCCCAAATCCGGTTTGCCTCTTTTTTCTTCATTTTCCTTATCTCTTAATTAAAACTAAAATCCTAAATCACAAAAATACTAATTAATTCCTAATTGTAGAATTGAGTCCTAAATGCAATATTTTTATATTTTTAATTAATTTAAACAAATAAGGATGCACACACAAATGCAAACAAATAAGAAAAAATAACAACAAAATCCACAAAAATTGCAAACAACAAAAGGACTATTTTATTTTGAATTTTGGGAGTAATTTTCTTGTAGGACAAAAATCACGTGCTCACAACTACATATTTCAAACAAATTGAATTAATTTTTAAAATATTAAATAATAAAAAATTAATTAACTGATATTTTTTTAAAATATAAAATCTAATATTAAAGTGTTAAAATAATAGGAGAAAGTTTAGATGAATTTTTTTATTTTACATGATAATAAAGTGATAAAACTGTGATCTTTTATTTATTTATTTTTACTTCAGTATGAGTAATTGATTCCTTTACAAATTTCTCAAAGAAAATCGATTGATGTAGTCTAGATTAGGTTTCCTAAAACAAGTTCGTCCAAGTCTCCAATATATCAAAGTTTAACAATTTTTTCTTTAATTGGTTTATTTTCATTAAATGCTCATGTGCCATAACTTGATTAAAAAATATGTATATTTCTCCTAAAAAGTATGTAAAATATGTATACTGCTATATATAATAAACATGTATACGAAAAAAGATTATCTTCTATTATTTTTTATAACAATTAAAAATATATATATTTCTCTATAATCTTAACTAATCATGGACTTGATTTATCAAACGTGTGTATGATTAATATTTTATTGCTTTGAATGCGATAAAGTAGTAATAGTTTTACTCGGTTTATATCCGACATAACTTAAATTTGACATAATTTTATAAATAATTGAGACAATCCTCACAAATATGTCAAAGTACAATAGTGAAAAAGTAACACTTTTTGGAGGTGATTCAAAGATGAAAAACTATATATTTTACTTTTGAGATGGAGAAGCCAAAGTTATAGAAGGAAACATACACCAAAAACGTCCTCTATAAAGAAGTATTAGATATGGTACTACCACACTGAATATTTATACACTATAAATAGAATATCATTTAGCTTAACTAAATTGATCATCATTGTAGGTTAAGGTGATATAATTTTGAATTCAAGTATTCTATCTATGTAATAACATTAATCTTTAGCATTTAAAGGATTGTTGTATTTTTATCACGTTAATTACTTTACAATGATTATATCCTCTTGTAAATAATTTCTTACTAAATTTAGTTAGTTGTTCTTTTACATGAAAGTTCCGACTAAATATTTACGTGCAACACTAACTAGTTATTATAAAAGCACGAATAATAATGTCGATATACGAAAATATCCTTGAATCATTAAAGTTTATTTCTACTGGCAAAGGCCATAATTGTCATTACAATAAAGAGTTCTATTAAAATAAGAGTTATCCAAGTAAAACAAAAGCTTTTAAGGAGTCCTTATCCAATTGTACGTTATTGTTCCCCTAAAACATTAGGCTAAAAATTCAGGAGCTACTAATTTGTTTAATTTTATTATTAAAAAGTACCTTAATCAATTATTTCTTTTTTCATTGAAAATACGTCTAATAAAGCATGTACTTTTAAAGGAATTAGGACTACCATCTATCAAAAGGAACTAGATAGATCTTCAAATGATGTTAATAAAAAATTGACCAATTCTAAGCCATTCATTGTTAATGATTTTCTTTGTTTATAATTATCTGCAAACCGCACAGCTATAACACTGCAATAATATGATGAACTCAAATTGTAATATCCAAAATAATACCAATTTTACTGCAATCATGAAGCACAAAGAATTTGCCACTGCTTGATTTGGAAAAGAAATATGAGGGAAGTGCAAGATAAATATAAATTCATTGTCTATTAGAATATGCAGTTTCATCTATTGTCGAATTCATATAGACTTAGAAATTTACTTTTTGTTATATATAAATATATCATCAAAATATTGATCAATTATTATTCAATGTCAGATAAAGTTATAAAACTTATCTAATTCTGAATTTATCTAGAATTGTGCCTCATTTTGGTGAATCAATAATGGACTAAATCTAACAGCAGTCCTATCCTATTCCAAATGTAAGACTTCTATCCCAAAGACAAATTTTTACGTTAACTACATTGTTAACAGATTAAGCAGTCGAAATTTTTATCAAACAAGCGAAGAAAAAAGTCTAAATAAGAAGTGCTTTCGGAATCTGATGTGGTATAATAAAGGAATTTTTACATTGCTATACCATATAGGAAACTTTATTACTCTCAATGTTTAGGGTTTGATATAATTACATTTAGTATACCAAATTATCAATTTTATACTATAGTGTATTTTAAGGGTACAATTAATGCAACGTATATACCTCTTTAATTTAAGGTACCGTATATCCCACCCCTCCCACATTTCTCTCTCCCAAACCCTCACCCTTACCCACGTTTTACTCAAACACACATTCTTTTTACCCCTTTTCTCTCTTCTAAAACACGCAGAAACATCGTTAACCCATCATTAAAGTTTAATTTAAATTATTTTGCAGAAGATTTTGGCCATGTTTTGACAGCACGTAAGAGAACTGGTTATGTGGACCAAAAAAGCTTTCGGACCCTCAATCGTGTATTTACCTTGGGAACATAATGTGCATTGTATACGCAGTACAAACCTCCAGACACTGAACCATTTGATTGATTAATGTTCTCAATTAATTTGATAGTTGCAACTGACAAATGAATAATATCCTTGTCGCATTGTATTGTTCTGCAGAAAATTAGTTGATTGGCATTGATGTAAGTGATTAGTTAGGAATACATTATCATATGCATAAACTTGCAAGAGGTTCTTTTGAGGTACGTTTGTTGTGAAGTGGTTTTTATTTGGGTCAAGTGTCAGAACTGGTCATGCATTCACGATAATCTTGTGATTTGTAGAAGTTTTAGTCATTTTTTATTTGTGAAAATAGAAAACAAACCATGTACAATCAGAATATTAATAATCTACAATTTATCTACAAACTAGATAAATTGAATTTTGATATCCCAATTCCCATACAATTGTAGTTTAATTGGTATTTTCGACATAATTGCATTTTTTGTAGAAGATTTTGTAGAAGTTTTAGTCGTTTTGGATTTGTGAAAACAGAAAACAATTCATCTACAATTAGAATACAAATAATCTACAATTTATCAACAATTTCTACAATATGTCTTCTTCTTCTTCTTCTTCTTCTTCTTCTTCTTCTTTGAGTTTCAATCTGAAATTCAGTCAAAACCAAGTCTAATCTTCACTAAAACCCCTCAAAATTGAGATATAAACTCCAAAACATATTCCCGATTATTTTCAACAATACCCAATCCAAACAAATAATGATTTTTGAAAACCCAAATTTGAATTCAAAGCTTTCAAGCTTTTTAATGGCTGTCAATGGATTTTAAATTGAAGATATAAGATTTGCGTTTCAAATTTGATCTAAAGGTCTCGAAATCAATTAGAATATTCTGTTCCTAATTTGTAGCGCACCTAATTAGGAAGATTCGGCTACTAATATTTAGTATTTAATGAATGGTATAATAATTATAGAAAAATTGTGAACATAGTGGGTAAATTAGAAGCTATGCACATATTTGATAATAAAGTTTCATATATGATATAGGAAGGAAAAAGTCTCTAAAATAAACAAGTTAAGATTGTATTAAACTGCTTCTTTTTAGGTAGTTGCTAATGAGATTTGTTTCTAAATAGTAAATCAGTTTTAATACTGGAGACCTATTACAATTAATATCTGGTTACTGTCATTAATGAATCTTAATATAAGCAGAGGCGGATCCAGAATTTTAGGTTTATGGGTTCCTACAAAAATATTGAGTTAATATACAATATTAACTGGATGAACATACTGGGTTCAATGCTAAATATTCTTAAAATTTGATGAATTTTTCAATACAAATACAAATTCTAGATAAAAGCTACCAGATTTACGGGAACATGTAGATATTGAACTAAATTTGCCTCCGAATATAAGAAGAATAACTTCCATAACATGATCACAAAAAAAGGTATTATTTCAGTCTTAACATGATTTACAACTTTAATCTCTAACTATGTAATTCCAAATAGTTTCGTTTTGTCCTGTGATTGTGTCAAAACTTTATTGGCGTATATAATAGACTTTTTTTTATAAGGTTAATGAGTATTAGACTATAAATTATACTATGTTATTTACTTTTTTTGTCAATAAACTGGTTATTAAAATTCATTTATATCCATAATTAATTTTATACTATATATGCAATTAAAAGATTTTTACTTGTGGTACGCTTTATAATATTTGACAAATGATATTCGTGCATCGCACGAACGTAGAGACTAGTATACTAAAAAATGCTAAAATAAATTTTGTATACAATAAATGTGTTCATTCTTGACCGTTTAAACTTTTACTTGGGATAGTCACACAATTTAATATAATACGGTAGAGATCCCAAGTCCGTTTTTAACCACCATTGACCAGCAAATATATACATGAGATGAGATGATTATTGTATAGGTCAAAATCTGATCGGAGTAATCTTGTCTAAGAGATGGTAACTAAGATCTAGTTCCGCTTAAGGAATAACATACCGGACCAAACGGCTAGTTTAGTAATAAGAGATTTTAAAGGAATATTCTCTGCACTTGTACTTTGAGTTAGGTGAGGAAAATATCCCATATAAGTTGGAATAGAGAGAGAAGAGAATGGTATGTAATATTCAATATAATAAATTATCTCTAGAAAAGTTAATTCTCAAGTAACTACAAACATTGTCTTTACAAAAGATTCAATTTGATGTTGTCCCCAAGCTTTCTCACATCAGATATGAAAAAACTTTCTATATTCCCACGTTTAATTAACTTACATCATTGTCAGAGAGAGAATCATTCACCTCATTGAATATTTGGGTGAATCATTCTCTCTATTTATATTTATTGTCATTTATCATATTTATTACTTGTCATTATTTCCTCATTCATTTCTAACAATATCATTAAACTCCCCTTGGTATTTAATAGCCTTGAATGCAGTTTTACATTATTGACCTATATTAATATCGGATCTATGATTTATTATATTTAACTAGAATTTGCCCATTATTAATTTATTTAATTAGTTTAATAAAAATACTTAACACTTTTTGGTCAAACAGTTTGACGTCGTTTGTGGGGAATTTCTAGTTAAATTTTAGTTTGTTCTAGATCTAAAAAAAACAACACAAAACTTTGCAAAAACCCGTATTTCCTTGTTTGCACAAATCTAACATGGCAGGCAAGAGAGAGGAAAAGAGAAAGGCGATAGCTGACCTCACTGCTAATCTCTTCAACACCATTAACCAAGTGGACAAAATGGAGGGTGAAGACATAAACCCAAACACCTCTCCCAAGCAATGTGGTTCGCCTCCACCTCCTGGTAGTGTCACGATCTCGCAGAGATGATGCAGTGTGATACTTCTGTACTTAGTTTATGTTCTTTTTTTTTTTTTTGGTGGGGGATTCTTTCTGGCCCTTTGTAAGATATTTTATTTTTGGAATGGAATGACTATGACCTTTTGATGTATGTTCTTGGCCCTTTTTTCTTTTCTTCGAATGGTTTTCTTTGTAAGAGTTCTTGACTCTTAGTTGATTCGAACGGGTTCGGATGTTAATTAATTCGAACGAGGTTGAATGCTAGTTGATTCGAACGAGGTCGATTGATAATTAATTCGAACAAGGTCGAATGCTAGTTGATTCGAACGAGGTCGAATATAGTCGAATGTTAGTTAATTCGACTGAGGTCGAATGTTAATCAATTCGAACGAGGTAGAATGTAAGTCGATTCGAGCGAGGTCGAATGTTAATTAATTTGAACAAAGTCGAATGTGAGTGGATTCGAGCGAGGTCGAATATTATTTGATTCGAGCGAGGTTGAATGTTAATCAATTTGAACGAAGTCAAATGTTAGTTAATTCGAACGAGGTCGAATGTTAATCAATTCGAATGAAGTCGAATGTTAGTTAATTCGAACGAAGTTGAATGTTAATCAATTCGAATGATGTCGAATGTAAGTCGATTCAAACGAGGTCCAATGTAAGTCGATTCGAGTGAGGTAGAAGTTGAATCTTAGTTGATTCGAATGAGGTTAGATGTTAATTAATTCGAACGAAGTTGAATGTGATTCGATTCGAGCGAGGTCGAATATTAATTGATTCGAACGAAGTCAAATATGAGTCAATTCGAACAAGGTCGAAGTTAGTTAATTCGCATGAGGTTGAATGTTAATCAAATCGAATGAGGTCGAATGTTAGTTAATTCAAATGAGGTCGAATGTTAATAAATTCGAACGATGTCGAATGTGAGTCGATTCAAGCGAAGACGATTGTTCATCAATTTGAACGAGGTTGAATGTGAGTCGATTCGATTGATGTCGAATGTTGACTCTTAGTTGATTCAAACGAGGTCGAATGTTAATTAGTTCGAACGAAGTTAAATGTGAGTCGATTCGAGCGAGGTCAAATGTTTACTCTTAGTTGATTCGAACGAGGTTGAATGTTAATTAATTCGAACAAAGTCGAATGTGCGATTCGAGCGAGGTCGAGTGTTGAATCTTAGTTTGGCGTAATGTATGAACTTGGTAGAGAAATGAGAAACTCGTGTGTTTGTGTATTTCACTTTGTTTATACATTAATTGGAGAAGTTTACATGTTTTTGCTCTATTCATGCATACATTAAAGAAGTTCCAGTCTATCTAGTCCCTTCATTGGTCGATCTGGAAAAGCAGTTGAGAGGTCGAGCGATGAACTTATACTTTAACTTTGAAACTTTCCCTTCGTTGCCTCGTTAGAAACCTCCTCCAGAAAACTCAATTGGGACAAAACTCGGGTGAGGGAAAAAGAGTACGACTTGGGAGACGTTCATCCTTAGAATTTGAAGTATTTGAGATGGGCGACGTTCCAATTATTTTGTAGTAGTTTTCCCTCTATTGTTTATAGTTGGAATGACCCTTTGCTTACCGCCGCCGTGATTTTGTATAGGCCATCCCAATTGGTTTCCAATTTTCCTTCTCGGGGTCCTTGCTTACTTGTGTTTGGCTTTGAGTACATAGTCCCGGACCTTGAGTGGTCTGACCTTGGCTTTTTTGTTGCAGTACCGTTCTGCCTGTTGTTTTTGAGCTACCATTCTTATGTAGGACATGTCTCTATGCTCTTCGGCTTCGCCGAGGTCTTGACTTCTGCTTTCATCATTGCTTGGCCTGCTTTCATTTGAATACCTTAGACTTGGTTCACCGACTTCGATAGATATTACTGCGTCAATCCCTTAGACTAGTGAATATGGTGTTTCTCCCATGCTTGTTTTTGGTGTTGTGCAGTATGCCTATAGCAGTTTCGGTAGTAATTTCGGCCACAATCCCTTGGCATTCTCGAGCTTTTTTTTCATGATGTTCAATATTGTTTTTTAGAGGATTCCATTTGACCATTGCCCCCGGGATAATATGGCGTGGAGAGTATTCTTTTGATGTGCCATTTTTTGAAGAACTCGACGTCCTTTTTCGTAGTGAACTGGGATTCGTTGTCACAACTGATCTCTTTGGGGATGTCGAAGCAGCATATGTTGTTTCTCCATATGAATGTGATTACTTCTTGCTCGTGTATTTGGTATGAATGCACTTGCTTCTACCCACTTGGAGAAATAGTTAGTTAAAATTAACAAAAATCGTACATTACCTCATCCCGCTGGGAGGAGTCCGACTATGTCCATTCCACATTTGATGAAAGGCCACGGCGAGGTGACTGAGTGGAGGTTCTCGCCCCTTGGTGAATCATAGGGGCGTATTTTTGGCATTGCTCGCACCTTCTGACGAAGTCGGTGGCCTCCTTTTTCATCCTAGACAAATAGTATCCTACTCGTGTGAGGTATCTGACGAGAGCTCGACTGTCGGTGTGAGCTCCGTAGTGGCCTTTGTGTACTCATTCGAGGACGCGGAATGTTTAATTCGGTCCTAAGCACTTTGCTAGAGGACCGCCAAACGTTCTTTTGTACAAGTCGATATCGACGATGTTGTACCTGGCCACCTACATTCGAAGCTACTTGGCTTCTTTTTTATCAGGTGGGAGCACTCCGGCCTCCAAGTGTGAAATAATACGATTGCGCCAGTCCCAAGTCAGGTTTATAATTCGTACCTCGCCACGTCCCTCTCTCTGGTTATACTTTTTGTGGTCGCTGCCAGTTTAGCGAGGCCATTTGCTTCGATGTTCTGCGTTCGTGGTATTTGATCGAGCTGGCATTTGTGGAACTCGGGTAATAGTTTGCAAATTTCATCCTGGTATTTCTATAGCCGTTGCTCCTTAATTTGGGATGTCCCTGTAACTTGGTTGACTACGAGTTGCGATTTGCATCAAAGGATTACTCTTCGTGCTTCATACTTGGGTGCCAACTTCAACCATGCAATCACGGCCTCATTGTTAGTCATATTAGAGCATCGTATGGACTGGCGAACTATCTCGACTGTTGGGACCTCAAGCACAATTCCCAGTCCGGATCCTGATGCGTTAGAAGAACCATCTTTATACAGAAATCATTGGTCGTGTATTTTTGGCAGAAATACTAGGGGTTTCCCTTTTGACTTCGGGCATTATCTTCGCACCGAAGTCGGCGACGAAGTCGGCAAGAACTTGCAACTTTATCGCCGTTCGCGGCTGATAGGTTATATTGTGCTCACTCAGCTCTATGGCCCATTTGGTCAACCTGACCGACAATTTGGGTTTGTGTAGGATACGCCTTAAAGGAAAAGTTGTGACCACCGAGATGGGGTAGCACTGGAAATAAGGTCTAAGCTTTCGTAAAGCTACGACCAAGGCCAGAGCTAGCTTCTCGAGGTGGGGGTAAGTTGTTTCAACGCCGACCAAAGTTTTGCTAATGTAATAAATTTGAGATTGCATACATTTGTTTTATCATACCAGGACTGCACTTATGGTGACATCGGACACGGTCAGGTAGAAAAGGAGGCGCTCTTCGGGTTCTGCCTTAGCGAGCAACTATGGCGAAGATAGGTAAGCCTTTAGTTCTCTTAAGGCATCGACACACTCGAAATTCTATTGGAGTCCGTTATCCTTTTTGAGTATACCAAAAAACTTGTGGCACCTACTGGAGGACCGTGAGATAAATCTCGACAGAGTGGCTATCTAGCCAGCCAGTGTTTGCACCTATTTCTTGCTAGTTAAATTCTCCGGGATTCCTTCTATGGCCTTGATTTGGTCAGCGTTGATCTTGATTCCTCGCTGCGATACTAATAACCCGAGGAATTTTCCAGAGGTTACGCCGAAGGCATATATTTCTGGGTTTAATTTCATGTTATACCATCTGAGTATGTGGAAGTCCTCCCTCAAGTGGTCGATATGGTCTTCCTTCTTTTTTTACTTGACCAACATGTCGTCGATGTATACTTCTATGGTCTTGCCGAGTTGGTTTTGAACATTTTGGTCATTAGCCTATGATATGTTGCCTCTGCATTTTTCAGCCTGAACAACATCACCTTATAGTAGCATCTCCCCTTGTGGGTGATGAAAATGGTTTTTTCCTGGTCCTCCTCCTCCGTGAAGATTTGGTTGTAGCTCGAGTACGCATCCAAGAAGCTCAACAGTTCATGCCCGGTTGTAGCGTCGATGAGTTGGTCGATATGGGGCAGCGAGAATGAGTCTTTTGGGCAGGCTTTGTTCAAATTTGTGAAGTCTACGCACAACCGCCACTTACCATTCTTCTTTTTCACCATGACCACATTGGCAATCCATTGAGGGTACATCGATTCTCTGATAGACCCATTCACTAACACTTTTTTCGACTTCTATACGAATCGCATCATTCATTGCTGAGTTGAACTTTTATCTAATTTGCCTCATTGGGGGTAGAACGGGTCTACATTCAACTTGTGAGTTGTTATCTCCTTCGGGATACCTGGCATGTATGCATGGGAAAAACCAAATAGATCTATGTTACCTTTTAAGAATTGGTGAAATTTACCTGGATCTTGGAGCTTGTGGCCAATGAAAGCTTTCTTGTTGTGATCGTCGTCGTCTAATTGGAAGGGGTTGAGGTCCTCTCCAGTTGACCTTGTGGTTTCTATGATTTCAGGGTCTCTGATGACGTCTTTCCTTTCATCGCCATCTGACCCCGACTTTGCTAATTGCTATGCTTCCTCAACCTTTACTTTTAATTGTTGGGTGTATGTGCAGTTTAGTCGATGCAGTAGCATTTTCGGGTCGTGCATTGCTCTCCTCAGGTGCAGAATACTCCCCGGGTTTGGGAAATTTAATGACTTGGTATAAGTTAGAGGGGATGGCTTTCATGGCGTGTATCCACGGTCGGCCTATGATGGCACTGTACGTTGTATCCTGGTCCATTATGTAGAACTTGGTCTCCAAAGTGACGCCGCCAGCTAGGAACGACATCGTGATTTCTCCAGTTGTCCGCTCAACTGCATTGTTAAACCATGTCAGCGTGATGCAACTTGAGACTATCTTGTCCCCGAGCTTTATTTGGATGAGAGCTCGAGGATGGATGATGCACTGCGCTGCTTCCATCATCGACCATAATGCATCTTACATCAGTATCAAAAACACGTAAAATAATGACAAGAGCGTCATAATGAGGAAAGATTAAACTGTGCGTATCTGACTTATCGAAGATGATACTTTCTTCGAGTTTGTCATACCTTTCGTGGGAGATGGACCGCTTGAGTTTGTGGGTGGTGGTAAACTTTACACTGTTGCTAGATACGTCTTCGCCTCCTCCGATGATCATTTAAATGGTTCGAACTGGGGAAGGTTGTTTGGGCGGTCCCTGGTGTTGTTCCTACCCTCGGGCGAAGTTGTCCCTCCCTCGATCGCTCATCAGCTCTTTCAGGTGCCTTTGATGAAGCATGTTCACGGCCTCCTGTCTAAGGGCGATGCAGTCCTCAATTTTATGACCCCATTCCTGGTGAAATTCGCAGAGGGCATTTAACTTTCTGGTGCTCGGGTCAGATTTCATCTTGTGTGGCCATTTTACTTTTGGGCCGCTCTTCTCCAGAGCGTAGACTATTTTTGATGGGGAAACAAGAAAATTGTGAGCTGATAACAAGGGGGCAATACCTCTTTCATTTCGGTGGATTCCCGTTCGCGGCCTGGATGGACCTTCATCGTGGTGTAGAGGCGGGATGAGGGTGCCACTGACATAAGGCTGATGTCTTTCTCGATTAGGTCGAGATCCCGCAAGATCCCTCATGCTGTCGTTTCTTCGGTCTTTCCTAGACTCCATTTGGATCGAGGTCAGATGTTGGGTAGGTCCGTTGAGATCGTCCTCGTCGGCTCTTACCTCAGCTCTGTAGGCACTGTGTATCTTGTCCCAAGTGGTTGGAGGTTCATGAGTCGGCTCAACAACTTTTTGGTCACCTGCGACCCAATTCTATTTAGCCCATTTTGGAAAGCGGCTACCGGTATTCCTTTATATACATTCGGAAGGGTCATTCTTACACGGTTGAATCGGTCGAGGAATTCCCTGAGCCCTTCGCCAGGCGATTTCTTAATGGCTCCATTTCGATAGAGGTCAGATATTGGGTAGGTCCGTTGAGATCGTCCTCGTCGTCTCTTACCTCAACTCTGTAGGCGTTGTGTATCTTGTCCCAAGTGGTTGGAGGGTTCATGAGTCACCTCAACAACTTTTTGGTCGCCCACGACCCAATTCTGTTTAGCCCATTCTGGAAAGTGGCTACCGCTATTCCTTTATATACATTCGGAAGGGTCATTCTTACACGGTTGAATCGGTCGAGGAATTCCCTGAGCCCTTCGCCAGGCGATTCCTTTATATACATTTGTTCACCCTCACCTCTATTTTTTTGGCCCCGGCATAGGCGGGTGACGAACTTATCTGCCATTTCCTCCAACGTTTCTATGGAACGCGCAAGTAACTGTGAGTACCAAGTCAAGGCTCCACCGGTTAGGGTCTCTCCAAACTTCTTCAGCAATATGGATGATACTTGTTCTTTTGCAAGATCATTGCCTTTTAATGCAGTGACGTAGTGGGTCACAAGATCCTCCAGGTCCGTAGTGCCATCATATATTTTTAGGTACGACGGAATTTTGAAGGTCTTAGGTATGGCGTGTGGTGCAGCCTCGTGACTATATGGTTGCTCGACAAACCCACTGGCGTCTCTTTTTGGCAGAAGTTTCGGCGCACCTGGTATTTTGTCTACCATTTCTTGGTGCTCTTTCATTTGGCTACGAAGCATTTTGTTTTCGTTCTCCATCTCCTCCATTTTCCTCAAAATGGCTATGAAGGTGTCATTACCTGCATCACTAACATTGTGAGTAATACCTGATGCGGGGGGAGCGTGCTATTCGTCAGCTGCTGATACGACACCAGCTCTTGTTTCTTCCCTATTCGACCTTCGAGCGGGCTTGTTGAGGAAGTCGGTTAGCGTATTTTTCAACCACGTCTCAAGTAACTTTTTCACTACTGGTGGTTCCTCTATTGTTGTAGATGTAGAGGTGCCTTTGCCTTGAAAAGTTAACTCTCAAGTAACTACAAACATTGTCTTTACAAAAAGATTCGATTTGTTGTTGGCCCCAAGCTTTCTCACATCAGATCCGAGAAAACTTTCTATATTACTACGTTTGATTGCCTTACATCATTGTCAGAGTGACAATCATCCACTTCATTGAATATTTGGATGAATCATTCTCTCTATTTACATTTATTACCATTTATCATATTTATTGCTGGTCATTATTCCATCATTCATTCATAACAATATCATTAAACACCCTCTTGGTATTTAATAGTCTTGAATGCAGTTTTACATTATTGACGTCTATTAATCTCGGATCTAGGATTTATTATATTTAACTAGGATTTGCCCATTATCATTTTATTTAATTAGTTTAATAAAAAGACTTAATACTTTTTGGTCAAATAATTACCATGCACTCTCAACAACCCAACTGCTTCTCATGCTGCTTTTAATCACAAGGATGAAGCTTACAGTCTCGGTTATACGGGAAAGCTCCAGCATTGCTTTTCAATATTGCATAATCTATTCAGTTATTACATATTATTACTATATTTGTTTATTCTGTTCCTCTAAGAGCCCACCATGAAATTACAACATATATGTTGAGTACTATTTTAGAGACTTCTTGTGGTTTCCCTAACTAAAAACAGTTTTTGACCATCAAATACCATGTCTGTGTCCAGGATCTTGGCTCCATCTTCTGAGACTATACAATTTGCTGATGAAACTCTTAACTGCGCCTTAGCTGTGTTAATGAGCTCATCAAGGCTTTGTGGTACCCGTAGAACTACTCTTCTTCTCTAGTCTTTGAGATCCCTGGGGTCTGAAGCGAACACTGCGCATCTAACCCGCTGCCCTTCATCTATCATGCCAATAAATATTGGTTAGCTCAGGTTATGGTTGAGAGAGAAGAAGAATAATTAAACACTTGCACCCACATTTAACACATAATGTCAGAGAACAGATCATACAAGCTAGAATTCCTTATCAAGGAGACCTTCAAATAGTGGAAAAATGTTTTCCGTCCAATGCTTTTGCACCTAAATAGCGAAAACAAGGCTATTGTTTGTTCAAACTTGGAGCTAGCAGCATCTTGGGTTTAAATATAGGAAAGCTATTTAATAGGAGTATGATTTTATAAATTGATATACACCCATCATCTGAAGGCTTGTTATTAGTTTCGAGTTGCCATTCAAAACTGATCGATATATTCTTGTACCTCACTGAAATCTTCTTATTGCAAGACGCAACTCGAGGAATCTAACATCTGCTTCAAGGAAACTAACTTAATTCTGGTAGCCGGTACTCGAATTCTCTAATTCCGCTGTTCTGTTTTAGTGATCTATACACATTTTATCATACCTTTAGTCTGCTATGTTAGGAACTAATCTGATACTCGTGTTTAAAATGGCTTGATCTAGTAGATGTGTTTCTCAACGGTGCTCCATTGTTCATTGGTGTGGAAGTTCTTTAGAAAACTTTTATTGAAAAGGACTTCATTTTGCCACAAATTCTATATCAACCTAATTCATCCCTTCCCTGGTCAGATTCATTTATTATAGAGAGAACATGCAGATTTAATGTTACCTTGTTTTCCAAAGCTTGTAGAAAATTCTGACAATTGACTACCCTGTGCATCTTCCAGTAGCTTAATAAGATTCTTGTTTCCACCTACTCGAGCTTCGTCAAGTGGAGTTCTTCCCCACCTGCAAATACATACAATTTTGAGTTTTCAAGAGGCAGCTTATACTATAGTATACTAGTGAAGGTAATAGACATCATATCTAAAGAAAATATCTTTGAAAGTCATGATACGATGAAGAAAAGTAAATTAAAAGGCTAAAAGTAATTCATGCAATTGTTGACAGGTAATTTACAAAATAGAGCAGCATTTATCACAGAACGCCTTGTCAAAACCTTTCACTTGCAAGTTTCCTCGTCAGATGGCCATAAATGGCAGAGCAGGAATTCTAACAAGGGGATTCAAAAAGTATAAGAATGAGACACCTAGGACTCAAACCTGTGACCTAAACTAATCTCTGAACCAATTTATACATAAAAAAAATAATATTTTTTTAATCTTGTTTGTGCAGTATAAATTTCTGACAAGGGATTCAATTGAACTCCTTCATGCAATGTAGCTCCGCACCTGGTAGCCATGAAAAAAGCTATAATTATATGAATATTTATGCATTTAAAAGGACACATTTACTTACAATAGCACAGTGCGAACTCATTAAACTTGATCACATTTGAGTGCATGCAAGACTAAGAGGAAAATAAACCGGCATCTCTTCTCATACTGCATAAGTGAATTAAATTCCTAGAAGTACCTGTCCACTGCCAAGACACTAGCCCCAGCTTCTAACAGCAACACTGAAATGGAAAACAGCCCTTCTGATGCAGCTAGGTGAAGTGGTGTTCGAAAGTCATAATTTTTGGAATTAGGATTAATGCCTCTGTCCAACAATCTTCTCAAATAATCTAGATCTCTTTTCGCGACTGCCTCACAAAGGCAAGTCCCATCATTATCTATACCTAGTAGTGCCCCTGCCTCCATAAGCAAAGAAGCCACATGATCATGGCCATTCTTAACCGCTTCAAGCAATGCAGTGGAGCCGAACTTATCTGTTTAGAGAAGTTTTTTATGAGAATTTCTTTTGGGGAGAGAATTAAACATCAAGAAAATAAATTGAAGAGTTCTAGAGATGGACCAGGTAAACATGAAACACAAAAAAGAGGTTACCTCTAGCATTAATCTCCACTCCTCTTTGGATAAGGAAAATGGTAATATCTCCATGTCCCTTGGATGCAGCTAGATGCTGTGTTTTACACCATACATGTAAGATTTTATCAGAATGCTCTAAAAATGGTACTCGTACCAACTTTTTGACAAAAGAATGAAACCATATCAGCAACTTTAGATAAGCAGAGGAAAAGGTATCAACAAAGGTACCAAACTTTGTGTGGATTTATTATAAGCAACAGTTGAGAAGCATTTAGATTCAGCCTTATTTTGGGGCTGTTCTACATTATACAATTACCACATCAACAAAGGTGGAGGTAGGATTTCAAGCTTATGGGTTCGGGATTCTAATCGTTTTAAGTTACTCGGTTCTAAATTAATAATTTATACATATTCAATGGATTTTTTAAGAAAAATACAAGGTCCGAACTAAAGCTACTGGGTTCGGCCAAACCTGCTCCCGACAGTCTAGCTCCGCCCTTGCACGTCAAATCATCAACTATTTCCTTAGTAGTAATGAAAATGTACATCTATATAGTGCTTTATACAGTACATATAAAGTACAAGTTGTGTTATATTTGTCCATACAGATAGTGTGAGGGGTTAAAAAAAGGGTTTATTAAAGATCCTGCGCTACTCCATCCATTGCTCAAGGTTTTGGATTGGATGCTCCTGCCCTACTCCATCCATTGCTTAAGGTTTTGGATTGAATGCACAGATTCTTTCACAATACCAATCAACTATATTGGTTACCTTATCAGAAATATTATCTATTTATATTAAGTTACACAATGACAGAGATACTTAACAAAGGGTGATAATTTGCCACTAGACTTTGCAGAATGAACTTGAGTGGATGAACCAGCTTATTGACCAATTCTGAACTAGTTTTCAAGTAAAGTGTATGTTGAAATTTATAGTAATTGGTTAAGATCAACTACTGTGAGTAGCAGGAATTCCTCCATGGCTCCATCTATCCCACTCAGAAGCCCCATTCTCTTTAGGATGTCCCAAATGGACAAAGCCTTTCCAATTTTAATTTCTGGTCATAGAAAGGTCATCAAAAATATATGACCCTAGATTCTAATGTTAAGTGCCACATTGTTATTGTTGTGATTCCATATACTTGGACCACCAAGCAAAATAAGTACTCCATAATGTATTCTCAAGTTTATTGTCTTTACTTTCTTGTGTAGCATTGCCAGGTGGGAGTGGAAGTATTCGTGTTAGAAAAAATACTGAAGTCTTTGCTCTGCTTCTCCCCATGCCCAGATTTGTTTTCGCCAATTAATTTATATTTTTCCTTACTAAATGATAACTCATTAATATGTAAATCAAGCATCTAGGATAACCATGATTGTACCTAAAAAGTCTCGGGGTTTTGTGAAAAACAAAGGTCTGACATTTCTTCTTATAATACCTTAGAAATAGCAACAATAGTGTACTTATCATCTATCTTTAGACTAACATATTTTTGCAGAATATAACTCTAATTTACATTTGCCACATATCATTACCATGTCATCTGAATGTGAAATCTTAATTATTGAGGCTTATTTGAAAGGGGTCCAGTGGATCGCAATGCACATTAAGATGCATATAGCCGACCAGAATTAGTTTGGCATTGAGATGCAATTGTTGTTGCTTATTATGGTGGTACGCAATAAATGAGATATTAAGACACGAGTCCTCAACTCTGTTTAACATATTATGAAATTGTTGTTCTCGAAAAGCTTAAATGAAATCAAGGTAATATACTTATATTAGCTTTCAAAAATTTAAAATCTATGAAAGCTATATAAGACCAGTGAAAGACTAGTAAGAATCGAACCCCTACAGATACAATTGAGTTAGTCTGTTTTCTACTGGAAGAGTGTGACTGTGTTTCTACTAGAAGAATGTTACTGCAAACAGAAATTGAGAGCAAATTTATAACCTATTGAACAAGTGAACAATCATAAGTTGGCAGATAAATATGATGAAATGAGCCACAAAGGAAGGGAAAAGGGGG
>MU726610.1:13613-25932 GCA_026770625.1 Nicotiana glauca | reverse complement strand
GGGGGGGGGGGGGGAGTACATCTACTTCTTCTCGTATCCAATAGCCTCAATTGAAAACAGAAACTTTATTCGCCTCTTTGAAGCAAGAAGTCAAAAAATGATATTTTTGAAAATTTCCAAATATAAGAACAGTTGCCTAATTAAAGCAGCAATAAAATGAATAATGGAGTATAACCTTGATATACCTTTTCTATAAGTAACCTTGACATTGCTATTTGGTTGCTTGTTATGACAGAAACAACTATAAATTATTATAGGAAAGTCCAAGCAAAGATATATCTTTCTCAACACACTTTACAAAAGCTAGAAATAGATACCAGGGGCGATCTTCCATCATAATCAGTTCGGCTGGGGTCTGCTCCTGCACCAATTATACGACTTAGTCGATACAAATCTCCATCGTGAGCTGCACAGTTCAACCTCATCGTGAGCTCAGATTCATGTTTCACAATATTCAGTGTTATGTCTGAATCCAATATCTTGCTTCGAAGGTTTGACTCTCTTCCCTGAGAAATTCCACATGCACATAAGATGAAAAACAACAATTTCTATATTTTCGAAAATTTTAGAATCACCTGACATTTTTTTTAAAAACTACTACCTTTTCCAAAACCCTGGGTCCAGTTAGTTGCTTAATGTTTAAAATAGTATTTGAAAGAAATCAACAGAAATTTGGAAGACAATAAGAGATTAAAAATGAAAAGATATTGAACCTCAAGTAGATTATTGATGATCACACGCCCGTCAGAGAAGTATATCCCCAGAATCTCCACCAGAGCTTGTTTATCAATTCGTAGCAGTCTAGATAACTCATAAACTTGAACTGTATAAGGGACTGGGATGTTACAAAGAACAGAAATTTCACCAACAGAGTTGTAAGTGTGAAGATCCAGGAGAGATTCTTCAGTTTCATTTTCTTCTGGTTTTCTAACTTCTTCCTGTAGACAACACAAATTATGAACAAACAATCTACAATTTTTTTTTTTGGACAAGGAAAAGCTGTAACAAACAGTCTACAGTTGAGATCCTGTTCAGTTCTTTGACAACTCATGAAAGCCAGTTGAGATCGTGTTCAGTTCTTTGACAACTCATGAAAGCCTTTGTGGAAACACCTCGAGTATAACTTACTAATTACATTTGAAAAATTACTTTTCATTTACATATCAATTCTGGAAGAAATTCTCTCTGGAAACACCTCGAATATATATATATTCACCTATAAAGATGAGTGTGAACAAAAATGCAAAACGGATGTGATTTCATTATATCCTAGGAGACTACGCCAACCTTCTTTGTCTATCTCCATGTCTACCTTTCTTTGAATTTCTTTGCCTCGGAATTTTCCAACTTGTAAATATTCTACATAAACAAACCCAGTATGTTCCCACCAGGTGGGGTCTGGAAAAATTGGGTAAGTCACACACAAAATAAAGGCCTACTTTTTAACACTGAGACGAACTTTCTCAACATTACTGCAGATAATGATATTCAGGGTGTAGGGGAGGAGGGAACAGGAACTTCCATGCTAAAATTCTTCAGCTGTCCATTTCTTTGTTCTCCCTTTTCCTTCTTCTTGTATTCTCCTTTATTTTTGTCTTTTTTGGACTTCACTTCTGTTGCCATTGTGCCTATCCATGTAAATAAAATGTATCTGCTTCTAAATTAAAGCTAATTGCTACAGCTACTGCTGCTTCCATTTTATTTCTCTGCCTAGGTTTAACAATCTTCCCTTAGGATATTGTTTAGTATAACAATGGAATTCAAAAGATGGAAACCATACCACTTTACCATGACAGACAAAATACAGTTGATCTGCCATGCTACCCTGTTCCATAATCACTTCCCCTGGAAGGAAAAATTCTTCATGTACTTTGATTGCCTACAAAAAGAGAAGAATTGGTGAGGCGCCCTTCACTACTACAGACTTTGCATTGTCGCTACTATTGCATATCAGCTTTAGATGTAGGATAATAGCAAACAACAGGACATCCTTATTGACGTTAATATGAACCATAAGAATTGGAGGAGTCATTTGTTAAAGAAGCACAAAATTCTTGAATACGGTAATATTTAAAAGAAGGAAGTAGCAGACAAGTTTCAAATCTTGAAACAAGCACATGATAGCTACAAATAGAAATCATATAAAGCTCTTAGGATAGCATAGCTTCCTTAAAGATGTACAATGAGTTCTGAAATTGGCGCCATTTTATTTTTAGTCACCTAGCTAAAGATTATTGTATCTTTGTTTCAATGTTAAAGGAAATAACTATTCTACGATCACGATGAAATGTACTTGATATAAGATATTTCTTTTTGTCAGTGATATAAGATGAATTCTTTTGTGGAAAAAAAACAGGAAACGACTTGATATAAGAAGAATGCATCAGTAATCCGGTGGAATAGTCGAGGTGTGCATGAGCTGGCATAGCAACCGTTACTTGGGGGGGGGGGGGGGAGGATCAATCTTATCCATTTGGAAAGACAAGATTGCTTCACATTAGAATAAGCTGTTTAATGGGAAATAAGCAGAAAGAAAGTAGCATTTGTCTCTGCATTTATTCCTCAAAGATGCAAGAATAAGCGAACCAGTGACACACTTTTGTAAAGAAATAAAGAAAGCAAATATTATAAGCCCGTTTCCTTGTGGTTAAGTGAACGTACAATCTGTTTGATAAATTCATGCGAGCAACCTCTGAAAAGTGGGACTCCTCTGATGTAGGGCTCATACAACTTTTGCGAAATCTGCAAGAGGAACCCGTTACTGTGGCATACAACACCAAACATTCATATTTATACTTATTACTGTTCCTTTCCCTGATCTTTCCTTTTTCTTTGGTCACAGGAAGCAAAGAACAGGAGATTGTAAAGACTAAAGAGATAAAATTCTTCTTGCAATACCTTAGCTCGAATTGAAGCAGGAATATCCTGAAGAACAGAAGACTCATTATACCGGCTCTCATACTGTAATCTGACATGATCTTTGATCTCTTTGCTTATGCGCTTCCCCAGCCTGTTTCTGTTCATATACTTTATAAGATCTGCCATTTTATCCCTGAACTTTTCAGTTTTGGATCCTTTTACAATTAATGCTGCCATATTACCTAGTAGGTAGGCACCAAGAATCATGTCAAAAGAGACATAAATCATTACAAATATCATTTCCTTGGTATTGACTGCATGAATTTCTCCATAACCTGCAGCATAAGAGAAGAATAAAAGCATTATGCCAGATACTGATTTTGAGAAAAGTAACCTTTCCAAATTCATGCTGCTCTAAGAATAAAGTAGAATCACTTACCTTTACGGCAATAACACCACAACCAGATAACTTCCCAGAAATGTATGCTTTAGCTTTAGATATAAAATGTTTAATGAAAGGAGACCTTTTTCAGTTCATCACAAATTCATAATAATTTTCTACTTATAGTTATCTGAGATACTTTCTAATGATTTCTTGTATTTTCAGCTCGGACAAGAGGACTTCCATTATATCTTCCAGTATACATCTCGCAGACATAATTTTTATTGCAGAAAAGAAATTTGGCTTGCCTTTGCTGAGATGTTTCGAGCATTAGGACATGGTAGGAACAGTGTGATGTTAGAAATTCTAGAATCCACTCTCTTTCTACTCCAAAGTCTCTCAACTAATAGCACTACTACCACCTTGGAGCTGTATATAACAGAAGCGCCGAGAGATCAGCTAAATATGTTAGGACATCATACAAAGGTGATGAGCCGAGTGCCAGAATATTCAAAGGGTTAAAATCCTTGTAGTATCACTCAAAATTGCAAGTTTACTATATTTAATTTGTAGGTTATGGAGGAGCTAATATTTCAAAGTTCTTAGCAATTGAAGTGCAACTATTTCCTGTTGCATCTGAATTTTCAATATCTCCAACTAAATGTGAATTTGATTCTGAAGAGAATTATTGAAGCTTGGCTTCATGTGATTTATAGCCTCTGTACCAAGTAACTAATACTCTTATAGCTAACAGAAATTACTACAATCATTTAAACCAAAAATCACTAATCTCAACTGTAATTCCTAATAAACTGAAAGTCACCAAATTTTACTGCATTATTCCCACACTACCTTTGCTAATTCTTATTTCTGCTTTTCCTAGTGGGAAACAATAAGCAAAGAAGTGATAAAAATTCAAAAGACACCCTTGTGTTTAAGTAGAATCTAAAAGATTTGTACGAAGATCCGAAGTAAAGAAGGGAGTAAAACATGAATGTTGTTTTAGACATTTGTATAAATGAATAGATGGGGCTAGAATGATAAAATCAATAAGCTAATATAGTTTGAACGTTGCAGCAAAAAGAAATAGCTTACCAACAGTTGCCATGGTGACAATGGCAAAGTACAAAGATGTGATATAGCGAGTCCAAAGATCAATGTCTCGGAAATGTGCATAACTATAGTCACCCATCTTCAGGCTTCCTATCCACGTGTAACCTTCCTCCCATGGAGGCAATGTAGTAGCCAGATAGTAAAAAATACAAGCAGCTGTGTGAGTGCAGTACACTTCGACAACTAATAACTTCACAATCCTTGTAAACAGATAATTTAGACGGATGTCTTTCTCCAGCTTTTCAAAAAACTCTGTCACTCTAAGGGCTCGGCTTAGCCTAATCCATAAGAGGTATCTAACTGGCTCCTTTCTTCCACAAGCCTGATCACAGAAAACAGCTTAGTAGTTCATTTTATAGCCATTTATGCCAATTTCTTTGCTATTATCAGCATTGGAAACTGACCAAATAGAGTGCATAACACACTACAACTTATGCATACCAATAGCATAAATGTCAGGCTGCAAAGTCGTGCCCATCCACCATGGTTGGCAAAACCTTTTTTGTTTTGTTTCTTAAAGAATCTTCAAAGTCATAATAATCAACTAGATTCTAGTTGATAATCATCGTACAAAGGCTGGAAGTTGACTATCAGAGGCCAATGTCGAGAGGATTATAACATTTTGTCAAAAGGAGAAAAAGATGAGAACAAGAAGACTAACACACAAGTTCCTAAATGATTGGAGAGTTGCATACATTTAGTCGATACACAGTCCTCAAACTCCAAACTACCACTGCGACCAGTCCTGTAAGGAATGTTCTAGCCACCACAATTAAATTCTCAGTTTCCTAAATGGTAAATTATAATACAACATACAAAGGAAGAAAATTGTTTTAAACAGAAACTAGTCAGTCATCACTTCATTTGTCTTGGAAACAGAAAGAAACAAGGCTATAAGTTTATTCCATTTCAAAGAGGCAAGGACAATAATGACTTGGCGTTTTCAAGGTGGAGTATCACAAATAAGGATATCTCTATTGAATTACGATAGTTAGGAAGCACATAGCTCTATATATATATATATATATATATAAAACCTTGTCTTTTCACTAGAGCAGCACATTGGTATTAAATTGCAAAAACTTGAACAACACAGCCATAATATAACACAGCCATAATATAAATCAATCTATCAAGTATGCCTCAATCCTGAATTAGTTGGGATCGGCTGTATTTAATCGTCAAAAATATTCCGCTCTATTCAGGTCCTATTCTGAGATTCCTCATGGTTAAACATACCTTGTATATAGCATCCCATGGGAAGCAACCTAGCAAGTCCACCAGGAAACGAGATTTCAAGTACCTACACATATTACTGAAAACTTTAGGGCAATCATAATCGGTGATTAAAAACAAATGATTCAAAGATAGTTGCATGAGTAGTACTACTAATAAAATATATAGAAATTGTGTAAGGTAAAAAGGGGACAGACCGAAGGGCAATGAGTTTACGGTCGTAGATCATGCAGTAAGAATGAGCGTCTCGATACGCAACAAAAAAGAGAACGACGATGTCGATGAGGAAAGCAATTTGGCCGGCAATGTCCAGTAGGAACAGATTTGCGGGGAGTCCTCTGAAAAACCCAAACTCCAGGGGAGTGAAGAAGGAGGAGTAAATCGCCCATATCAGAATGAATTGAGTCCACAACAGGTACCACCTGCATTCAATAATTCTATTTATATTCCGCTAATTCTTCAATTCTTTGGTTGTAAGAGAGGCCGTTATAGTAGTGGTTGTGTGTAGTGAGGTTAATTTGTTACTAGTGGTCAGTAATTGTTATCTTGGCGCCACGGTCAAGGAATAATTCGGATGATATTGATAATATATGGCGTCCGATTTAGAATTCAGGTGATTGAGGAAGTTTAGAAAGAAAACGACTTTTTTTATAAATGTCAAAATACCAATTTGGCCATTTCTTAATACAAACATTTTTTATTTAGTTTAAGTTCTTTGCTCTAGTTATGCAAAAATATTCAAAATCAAATAAAAGATAAAATAATAACTAGCATATTATCACATGTTAGAACTATATCGATGGGTCCTTTAGTCACCGAGATAAGGAGATTCATCATCCACAGATAAAATTAGATATTGTATTTATCCCTTGTTTAATTGTAAATAATAGTTAATACCATATAAATTTTATACCAAAATAGTAATATTAGCTATCCTATATAGAAGGTGTGATAGCTATAGGATAACCCAGTTCATATGATATCTTTGTCTATTAGCATGTTTGGTCAAACTTGTAAAACCAGCTTGTGTTTAAAAGTACTTGTCTCAAGTATTTTAAAAAAAATTATTTTTAGTGAGAAACAATTTGTGTGACTAATTAATTTGAAAAAAAGACTTTTGAGCTAATATCTTTTTTCAGCTTTGAAAAATTATTTCAAGCTCTACTCAAAAGTATTTTTTTTCCTTTCAAAAACTCTATCAAACATTTTAACTAGAGGCGGTTCGACTGTATAAGTGACTTAAAGCCAAACAACATTAAGATGCCTTTTAAAATTATTTGATAAATTTTATACAATAATGAGACATAAAAGAACTTGTCTTTCGATCTATGGATCAATCAAACATGACAAAAGAAAATAGTTAATTTATAAAAAATGAGTCAAAAATGAAAAAGTGAAGAGTCAGGAAAACATAAAAAGGCAATGAATGTACATAGAGGATGAGAAATTAGAATTAAAGAAGTAGATACGTATACTAACTAATGAGAATAAAAATTACTATTATTGACTCACTCTTCTATATAATTACTATTATTGACTCACTCTTCTATATGCAACCCCAATCAAACTAAAATATATTAAACATTGAAATGATTTTTTTAATAACAATTATAAATTTATATATAATATATAATAATAGAGTATAATGTTTTTTGGAACCTTTAGAATGCCACTGATCTTAACTTTTTTTAAAAAAAAAAAAAAAAATCACTTTTGACGACTAAATAAAAATACTTTTGGTCAAAAGAAACTTGGGCAAAATAAGCTAGGTGTTTGGCTAAGCTTATAAGCTGGTCAAACTGGCTTATAAGCACTTTTTGACTTATTTACGCGTTTGGTAAAATTAAAAGTGCTTATAAGTTAGTGCTTATGAGCCAAAAATAAGCCAAAATCCATAAGTTGGTCTCCCCCAACTTATCAAATTTTAGCTTATAGGCACTTTAGGTTTGACCAAAATATTTACTATTTTATACCTAAAATACTTCTTTTTAAACAAAACTCTTTGTATACCCAATTTTTTAGCTGTTTATTATTAATTTCAGTGTTTTTATCCAAACACGTAACTGCTTATTTTTTAAATTAGTTTCAGCAGTTAAAAGTATTTTTCAGCACATATGCTTATCAGCTACTCTAAATCAGCTAAGCCAAACGGGCTCTATATCCCACAATTGATCAAAAGAACCCTTGAAAGTAAAAAAAAAATAAAATTCTATATATAGTGACTGACCAATTATCGGGATGAATAACAAATCCAGAGCAGTGATCTCTACGTCCCCTGCTTGTACTGTCTCTCCCTTGATCACCATTTCTAACACTAACATTATTAGTGTCAAGACTAGAATAGTTCCTCAAAAGCTTGAAACGATTCTTCCAATTAGAGGCTAATTTGTTGGAGTTGGAACTTTCTTGAAGATCTTCAACCTTAAATTCCTCATCTTCTGAATCTTCACCTCTTCTTTTTCCTCTATCCATCTTGTACTTCTCTATCACTGCTTTATTTCCAAATAAAATTATCTGATCAAAATAGACTAGTGTTTGTTTAATATATTGTAATCATGGGACTATCTTAATTCTGCCAAAAATAGAAGCAAGAGTGTTCTTGTCTTATAGAGTCCAAATTAAAGTTGCTGGAGCAGGATACGTTTGGACATGATAAGATGCTTAGATAATAGAATTGAAACTTGAACTAGGAATATATCTCTTTATGTTAACTCGAGAATAAATATAAATAAAGAGATAATTTGGAGACTGTGCAAGAATAAATAAACACAGAATTTATGCTGCTACTTTATTGATTGATCTGAAGTTTTAGACTAGCAAACTTCACTCGTTTTCTTGAGCATCTCACACTTCTTTTGACATTAGCTAGCCAAGCACATTTTTGGCAAATTAATTAAGAAGGTTTCGTTGTGGTATTGAATAGCTATTGATTTTTTTTTTTTTTTGTCTTCTGATACAATTTCCAATTGTGAGACTTCAATAATAAGGACATGTATATACTTATTTGGCGGTTATAATATAACAACTGTCACGTCCTAACGTATAGTTCGACGAATCTTTTGTTGTCCTCGTACGCCAAGGGTTTTAGATTCCCATTTTGTTTATTTAGCTTTTTATTATTCGTTATGTCTTTGAATACAGCAAAATGTGCTTATACCCTTTTTTTTTCTTCCGTTGATGGATTTCAGATTGCATCAAAGAACGTTGAGAGGTTGATAGAAATTCTAATATTGAAATGACTTTTCAATTCTTTATATGAAAACATTGTTTATTTTTTCCTATTCAGTATCTAATATTCGTATAGAGGGCATAACTATATGATTTGAATCCGTATATGTCCTACTAAAGGGAAAAACATTCCCTACTAGGATATTTTTCATTCATAAGGCTAGAACCGAAAACTCAAATTGAGAGCGGAGGGATTCTATCTATTACACCATAAACCGAGGTGATCAAAGCATTATCCTGTTGATATTAGTGTGTTAAAAATCAGAGAAGTAAACAAACGTTAGTTCAATAAACAAAACGTGAAATAATAATTCCGAACCCACAAGTTGCTTGTCTGTCCTTAAGGAATTTAATCCCCTCACTGTTGCCCAAGGTTTTGGATTAATTTCTCCCAAGATAGAACAGAATAAGTATTCTGCAACACTGGTAATCGAAACTACAGAATTTCAGCGAACTCAACAGACGGAGCAAATCACACTTGACACTTATGTTTATTTAAAAATAATGCAACAATATAGAAAGGAGGGGGAGAAATTTTTAAATTTTTTCATTACTTAAAAATGGGGCAAACCTCTAAATTTATAGACAAAGGAAGGGTGAGATGGAGAGGTGCAATCCAAAAGGTGCCTCTTCCATTTCCCATTCACACCCTTTAAAGAAAAAACGCAACAATCCCCCACATGAACGGGGAATGAGCATATGTGAAAAAATATGCATGAAAATAAAGAGTGATTGCAAGTAAGGATTAATCGCATCTGGATAAGTAGGTTTCCCTTTGAACTTTCCGCAGTGAACTTATGTTGGATATACTCGGTCAATCGGTAGAATTGATATCTTTGAACCGTCGAGCTTTGGTGTATACCTAGACAACCATAAGTCATACAATTAACCCTTAACCGTCTTTGGTTCTCATTGTTGTGTTCGTTTCAGCCATGAACACCACCTGGTTCATAAGTGCATAGAGAACTGGCCTTACAGAATTCTCCTTGAAGCGGCTTACACTTCACACCTACATAGGTGATTCCTAAACGTGTTATCCCGTAGATACACTATTTGATATACCCTGTATCAAACTTAGAAACCATTAAAAAATGTCTTAACATTTTATCCTTGTTACTGAACATTGTCTTCATCACGAGAATGGACTAAAATATTATATTTGACAATGTTGAACCGGTCATGCATAACTTTGTTTGCGCTCCTTGAACCTAGATCTCGGACCTCCAAAATTCTAGGTAGAGTTACCGCCATGATGACTTGTCCTCGGCCATAATCCCATTCCCTTAGATGATTTATCAACTCCCTCTCTAGTTAGGCCTTTTGTAAGCGGATCTGCCACACTATCCTTTGATCTTACATAATCAATTATGATAATTCCACTAGAAAGTAGTTGTCTAACGGTTCTATGTCTGCGTCTTATGTGACGAGACTTTCCGTTATACATAATGCTCTCAGCCCTTCCTATTGTCGCTTGACTATCACAATCTATACATATAGGTGCCAAAAGTTTGGGCAAAAATAGAATATCTTTCAAGAAATTTCGGAGCCATTCAGCTTCTTCACCGGCCTTGTCTAAGGCTATAAACTCAGCCTCCACTGTAGCGCGATCAATGCACATTTGTTTGGACGATTTCCAATACATCGCTCATCCACCAACTGTTTAGAATCAGTTGAACCGGTGATCTAATTTTCATCATTATACCCCTCTATTATCGCGGGATACTTATTGTAGTATAAAATATAATTTGGAGTATACTTCAAAACTCGTTTCTTTGTCACGAACGTTCAATGCAAACTTCCTTATGTTGTAGACTAATATGTCTCGACTTTCAATTGCATATCATATTATTGACTACACTTAATATAGTAATAGTATATTATAACAACAGCTGGAATGATTGGCATCAGTTGTGACCACAACCTTTTAATATATAACACATTTATCAATCACTCCGTCATTTTCAAGCATTTGTATGCTATTTATTCATACGTCTATATGATATACAAATTATAGCACCTTCATTTATGAAACAAATCCACCTTGCAATGGATTTTGGTCATATTCATCGGTTGGTTCACCTCATTATAGACCAACGTATTAATACATTCGTTCATGAACGGTCATGTCCATAAAAAACGTACAGACGTATCTTTCTATGAAAAGTCACATCCTTTAAAGTGACATTATTTCATAAAAGAACTAAACAATATAAATTTTCCAATAAAGAAAATGATCTTTCGAGAAAGGCACGTGACCAACTTCCAAATTAGTAGTTTCTATCAACTAGTCTTCATTAAGACTAAACAACTGATGAATTTAACAACTACTATATCAATGGGGTTCAAAAATTATATCATTTAGACATTACGTCTAACATTGACTTTTGTCATGCATAAGCTAAAAGCCCCCACATTTTAAATATTTCATCAACATATCATCTACATATAATTAAATAATGACTATATGACTTGAAGTATCTTAATGTAAACACATTTGTTTACACTCATTAATTTTTGAAACCATTTGACAATATTATTTGGTCGAATCTCGCATGTCATTGTTTGGGTGACTTAACAAGTCGACACACCTTCTTTTCTTTTTCGGGAACCACGAACCCTTCAAGTTGTTCCATATAAATTTCTTCCCCCAAATCTCCATTCAAGAAGGTTGTCTTTAAGTTCATCTGATGGATTTTAAGGCCATACACGATGGCTAACGCTATTACCATCCGAATAGATGTACTTCTCGTTACTGGTAAGCATATGTCAAAGTAATCAAGACCTTCTCATTGTCTTAATCCTTAATCAATCTTGCCTTATATTTTTATTTTCCTTTTAAAAATTCACTTAGAATCCAAAGGTTTATTTCCTAGAGGAAGATCAACCATTTTCCCAAGTATGATTACTTAATATGAATTCTATCTTACTATTGATAGCTTCTTTCCGAGGAAGACATAACTTCTTCTATAGTTTGAAGCTCATTTTCTAACAAGAATGTCAGAAAATATGATCCAATGGAAGCAGTTGTCCTTTGACGTCTTGGATTCACCTTATTAGGTGTACTTTCCTTTGCTTCTTTCCGAGTTCGCTTAGATATTTCACAAGACGACTCACATTCCTTTTTTTACGGATAAATATTCTCAAAGAACTCAGAATTATCTGATTCGATAACGGTATTAATATGAATGTCGTGATTTTTGATTTATGAATCAGAAACTGATATGCTTTACTATTTGTTGCATATCTTATGAAAACGGAATCAACGATGTTTGATCCGATTTTTATCCTTTTGGGTTTAAGAACTTACACTTTACCCAAATACCCCCTGCTCGGAAATATTTTAAGTGGTGGTTTCTTCCTTTCATTTATTTTTCGTATGAATGGATTGGGTTTTGCTATGGGGAACTCAATTGAGTATTCAGTTAGCTGTAAGAATAGCTTCTCCCCACAAGATCAGGGGTAAACCAGAACTTACAACAAGGTATTTTATCATCTCCTTTA
>MU726609.1:8721-20439 GCA_026770625.1 Nicotiana glauca | reverse complement strand
GGGGGGGGGGGTGGGAAGGAAAGAAAGCAAAACGAAAAAAAGGTTGTATTGACAAAGTGTCCATCTACCACCAAATGATGTGGCCGTGCAGGGGATATGGTCACTTTTTCCGTCTCGGATTCGATCCCTTGGTATGGAAATTTTTTAGGGAATGCTTCCTTCAAATGAGTCCCTACGACACGAATTCGGATATGCTTGAGCTCCAATGCAAATACCGAACATCGGGCGAAAAACCTAAAAAAAAATAAAGTGTCCATCTTGTTTTACCTTTTCATTTAATTACATCAAAGGAGGTGGCGGGGAAGAGGGAAGAAAAATACTAAAATACTACACTACCAATTGGATTTAAACTCTACATTTCATCATCTCAACTAGGGGTGTTCGTGGTACGGTTTGGATCGATTTTTTCCTTAAAAGAAACCAAACCAAGTAAGTCGATTTTTTAAATATTAGAACCAAATCAAACCAGTTAAGTCGGTTTTTTCTCGATTCGGTTTATGTCGATTTTTTGGTTTTTCCGATTATTTGTCGTTTTTTTCTTAAATATAAGACATACACTACCAAATACATATTCCGGCGACCATATTTTCAACGTAACACTATCAAATAAATTGCCCTTTGAGAAATCTATTATTTACCAAGATACATTGATGATAATTGAATCAAATGGTGATGAATAATTTAAGGACTCAATTAAAAATATATTATTTTTAATACGAAATGAATTCTTACGCTTAACAAAATAAAATTACCCATCAAACTAGAATGTAAAGGTAAAGAACTATACCAAAAGTGTAACATATTAACATTTACCCTTAAATTTTTAAAACTTTGTATATATATATATATATATAGGTGTAGTAATAAATTTAAAATATCTACTCCTATAATCGGTTTGGTTCGGGTTTATTTCG
Source organism: Nicotiana glauca (assembly GCA_026770625.1). Lineage (NCBI taxonomy): Eukaryota > Viridiplantae > Streptophyta > Magnoliopsida > Solanales > Solanaceae > Nicotiana > Nicotiana glauca. The sequence goes on along the minus strand of MU726609.1, from coordinate 19,525 downwards.
GTTTTTTTTTATTAAAATCAAAACCAAATCAAATTTGATCGGTTTTTAAAATTCAAACCAAAATCAAACCAAACAAAAAAGTACCAATTTTTTTGATCGATTTTGTTTGGTTTTCGGTTTGGTTCGAATTTTCGGGTTTTTATGAATACCCTTGATCTCAACACTGAAATGCGGAAACCTTACTGAGTGAACTACCTTTCAACCCCATCTTGTTTTACCTTAACTCATCCTCGCCTAGGCAGCGCGACCGACATTAAACAAGTCACATACTTGTAATTAAATTAGCTCTAATCTTTTTTCTTTTGACACATTTTCTTAGGACAACTGTCATAACACAAACACGCTTTTCTTTGTCACCTTTGAAAATGGGTGACAACTACCAGTCAGGAAATAATAATAATAATAATAATTCCCCGCCACCTCGGTTCCTCCAAAGAAAAACATTATTTTGATTATTGGGAAGAACAAGAAAGTTTAGAGATTAAAATAAAGCATGAGAGAGACAACAAAAAGATTCCAAATTTGTATATGAATTTGATCTAACATTAAAGTCTTCACTGTCTCCATTGTTACTATTTTATACTACTAAGTACTTTACATATTTTAGTACTATGATTTTTCAAGATTTGAATCTTTCTAAGTTCAGACCATTTCTTTCTCCTTATTTTTCTCTAAACTTTTGAAGGTAGATAACCAATATTTAGAAACCAAACTACAAAACCCAAATCTTTTTCTACTTCTTTTTCCTCTACTTTTTATGGAGATTCTCAAATTATGGAAGCCTCAGGTTAGCTTCTCTTTTCAAGAATTGCAGTTTTTCATTAATTAAGTTCTATGATCCAATTTAATACAAAAAAATAACTTCTTGGTGATTCTTGTTTTTTTTTTTTCAGGATTTATTTGTCATAAAGTCATCTAAGCAATCGCTAAGGGTGGTACTCATACTTTTTGCAGTAGTTTGTGGAATTTACATTCTCTCAATGTGTATAAACCAAACAAGTAATTATCTTTCACAAGCTAATTCACTAAGCATCCATGTGATTAATCGGCATAATTGTCATTATCCTGTTTTTCAACAAGAAGATATCCATTACTTGCATTTTCCAAAGCCTCAAACTTTTAACAGGTAGCTGCAAATATATAAATATAATCCTCCTTATGGTTTTAATACAACTTAGATGATTGAATAAAATTAAGTGACATGTTTTTGATTGAATTATAGGAAGGAATGTGCGTGCAATCCTGTTCGATTTTTCGCGATTTTGTCGATGCAGAGATCAGGGAGTGGATGGTTTGAGACATTGCTAAATAGTCATATTAATGTGAGCTCCAATGGAGAAATCTTTGGTGCTAAGTCAAGGAGGACTAATGCTTCAGTAGTATCGGAAACTATGGATAAAGTCTTTAATCTTGATTGGTATAGCAGTTCATCCAAGAATGAGTGCTCTGCTGCTGTTGGATTTAAATGGATGCTTAATCAGGTAAGTGACACTATTTCAAATCTGCAGTTGGAGATTCTAAGTGTGTGTGAGACATCATTAAGTAGATAACATTGTATTTTCTCTAGCAGCTTTAGCTTTTAGACGAGTTGGATACATCAATATGGTATTAGATTAGGTTGAGGTCCTGGATACGAGTCTCATCGCCACACATTATCATAAACAAAGTTTAAGCTTTTAGACGAGTTGATAACACAAATATCTTTTCTCTAACGGTTAAGCTTTTAAGACGAGGTAATCACACATTCAACAGAGCGAAAAGAAGTATAAAACGAATGAAATATCTTGGTGAAACACAATGCATGATTAAATGAAATTATTGTTAGGACTGAAATAAATCAGGTGTCATGCGGAAGCTAGTAAAGCACACTTGAACGACTATAAATCAGATAACGGAAGAGAAATATACCAAAAGAGACAAACAATTAACGTGGTTCGGTTAATTGATCTACGTCCACGGCAAAGATGAGCAATCCACTATATAAAAGAGAGTACAAAATATCGAGAGAACAACCTCACAAAGAGGTAAATACAAGTGATACACTAACACTTGTTCCGAAAAGTTCTCCCCTTAAACAAGACTCTCAAACCTTATATGGCTACGTTATGGATGCTGATGAATGAGAAGCAAGGATCCTCAATTTAGAAGTCCAAACACTTTCCTAAAAGAAAAGGGACCAGTCAAATATGAGAGATTTATAATTTCCTTTCACAAGAAGGAAAACCCAATTATGATAAATATGTTATACTTTTCTTCGGGAGATAAGAAATCAAAATATAGTAAGAAAATCATGACAAACACCTAATAATTATATCACAGCCATGATGCAAGGATAGCCCTTAAATAGCTACCTTTTGCTTGTGGTAATAGAGGGCTCTTGGCTTAATCTGCTTGTGGTTCCAGTTAAGCTTCTCCGGTTTGCGAGATTAATTAATTGGATACCTGAGACTCATAATCCTGTTTTGGAACCGTGGAAATAATTTCTTGCAAAAATGTAGGGTAAGACTGCGACAATCCGGTCCTTCCTTGAACCTCGCACATAGCGGAAGTTTAGTGCATCGGACTGCTTTTTTTTTTAATAGTATAATAGAAATAAAGGCAGGATTACTTTCACAAATCTCACTGATAAACTCTATATTAGTAGCATTTTCATTAGTTGATAACTTCCAAAACTGCTAGATGTTGCTCAACTTTTTTAATGTATATTAAACTTGAAGGGAGCTTTGGAGTATCATGAGGAGATAGTGGATTACTTCAACAGAAGAGGTGTTTCTGCAATATTTCTATTCAGAAGAAATCTGCTACGCAGACTGATCTCTCAACTTGCTAATTCCTATGACAAGGATACTAAACCATTGAATGGAACACACAAATCCCACGTCCATTCTCCATATGAGGTCCTTCATTCCCCTCCCTTCTCCACTCTAACGGTCTATTTGGCACGACGCAAGTCATTTTTCATGAAAATGTTTTCGATGAGGAAGTCATTTTCTGGTGTTTGATTAACAAAATCAAAATGGTAAAATGACTTCTCTCAATTATGATGACGCTCCAACTAACACTTTGACAATAATATTAATCTATAGTACTCAAAATTTTCATTAGAACACTCTCCGATTTGCTAATATTACGATATTTTTTCTCCAGAAAATATTTTTCGCCCGCCAACCAAACACTGAAAACATTTTCCATGAAAAAGAACATATTGTTTCCATGAAAAAGGACCTTCGTCGTAGCAAAAACACAAGCATTCAATGAAGTTCCTCAGGTTTCTAACTTGATGTTTCTAAACCTGTTTCAGGCTGAAGTATTGGCAAAATACAAGCCAGTGGTGAATATGACATTACTAATACCAAATTTGAGGCATGCAGAGAGGAAGGCTGCTAAAGCTTTGGAATGCTTTAAGAGCACTCGACACATTGTTCTTTACTACGAAGATATAGTCCAAAATCGCACTGTAAAGCTCCTTACTGGTTTGAAATTGAGGCGTACTTTGATTAATTATCTTAAACTTGACATATTACACAAGTTTGATGAATAACAGCAATATTTTGTCTATTTGTTTGTGCAGAAACTAGCTGATGTCCAAGAGTTTCTAGGGCTGCCTCAAAGAGAACTCAAAAGTGGTCAGGTTAAGATACATAGTGGCCCTCTGTCCCAACAAATACAGAATTGGGATGATGTCCAGAAAAAGCTCAAGGGAACACCCTATGAGACATTTCTTAATACAGACTAACTATACTACTATATATAGTTAATACCAAAGACAACACCTTCTATTAAAATAGATTGGCTATGAAGATTCCGTGCAGTCAGAAATTAATACAGACGCAAAGGACTTCAACAATTTCTCATCTCTTGCAGACGTCTCAGAAGAATTCGAATAGGGATTATCTTCTGACCATCTATCAGAGAGAAAAGAACGACGGGATCTCGGACATATATGCTATTTTTGGTTTCTTCTCTAATTCCTGCCCAATTCTATCTTGTAAATAACAGCCTCAATTATCAAATTTGCTGGAAATACTCGTCACATTGCTTGTAGGACATTTTTGTTTGTTAGTCAATACATGATATACATATTCAATAAGACAAATATATCTTGAAAGTTAAACGAGGTAAGAAGATCTCAAGCAGGGGGAGAGTAGGACATAAAGGTTCACGTGGCGGAGCTACAGTTTCGCATGTGGGTTAGGCCGAACCCAATAGCTTTGGTTCGAACCTTATATTTGTCTTATTGAATATGTATAAATTATTGTTTAGAATCCAGTAATTTAAAACGATTATTACCCATCAAGTTAGTTAAGACCACTCCCAGATAAAAGGAAGTTGTTCTAAATGCATCATATCTCTTGCAAATTCTTTTGTCCAGTTTACCGAGTAAACTACTAGCCTGACTAATCTAGATTTGCACCGATTAAGCCCCACTAAGGGGGTAAAACCCTTTCTAACTACCGAAAGGTTCTTCATTCCCTAGACCTCGGAATCCCAGCGATACCACCACACCCTAGTAGATCTCTTGCAATTGATGCATAAAGAGAGATTGGACAAAATACAGGTCCAATCATCGTTCCACTTATATCTCCAGCAGCCAGAAGCAACTAACAAATTTCTATAGATGAAATGTGACAGTAGTCCAATTTGCCTAATATACACTACTGTATATATTTTAAGTGCCTAATGACAAAGCAAAGATAAGATTTTTTCAACTAAGATTTCAATGAACCTTTATCAGATCTCTTTACAAAATTTTGTTTCTATCCACAGAGTTTCTGAAATGAATTACCATCTAAACACTTGAGCCTACATCATCTGTACAGAATGACCCTAGATGAGTTAGTAATCAATGAGTCATTGATTGACTGTTCCGTTGGTTAATTCTGGATCATGTTTTTCAGTCTGTTCAATCACAAATTGGTCAATAATCCGTACAGTATTTACAGGATCTTGAGTAAGGGAAGCTGCTCTCCATTTGCTTGGGAACTTCCGAAGGTAACTCGGCTCCTGCGGCTGTTTTTGCTCTCCGTCCCAATTAGGATCCAGCTTCCACTCTTTCGGAACCTACAAATCGACAGATATTAGATGAATCACCAAGTGAAACAGCTCGAGTTCAATTCTGGGAATGTATTCTTTCTTTCCTGAATATTTCAAGGATCCTGATTAAGTAAACTCTTTGGAATATTAAGTAAACCGGGCAGTTTGCGGCCACATTGCAGAAGTTCATCATGAAGTCATCGAAACTACTTTCGAAAGGAAAGTGAATTCTAAATGTTTAACAGCCACAATTTCCTACAGCAAAGTAAAGCAGTGACAGCGAGATCTTGACCTTTATTATCCTCCTTATACAGAAAAGTGGCAAAATACCTTATCAACTGCAAGGGTAAAAACTTCAAGATCGCCTTTGTTGTTGATATGAAACCGTGTAAATGCCTTGTAGTTAGCAATACGGAGTGATGAAAAGGCTTCATCGAAATGTATATGAAGCCAATTAATGCAAATGTACAGGTAGCTTCCAAACACCAAAGAAACCACAGGTGTTGAAAAGACCCAAAAATAAAGGAAGACAGACGAATAATAAATTACAGCACCCCCTCGAGATAGGAAACCCATCCCATTCTTGCAGATAGTGTTCCTGGTGACTGCCATTACCTGAAAACACGCATCAGATTAAACACAGATATTACATATTTAAGCAATTGAATCATCATAAAGCAATACTCTCATGGAGCATATTCTTACCTCAGGAACATCAAAAGCAGACATGAGATATTTAATACATGCCGGGTAAAGGCCAAATGTCCATTGTTCTATACGTGTCCTAAGGCCTGTTGGGTCTGGAAAATGCTCGCTCTCCACATATCGGTACCATTCATATAATGTATGATATCCTGAATTACAACATTCAGTAGTTAGCAAAGGATATAAATGCAAAAAAACATGAAACAGAAAATTAGACCTAAGTTGGGTAATCTCAGTCAAAAGGTGGATGGATTCAAGATCCTTGTATCATTCTAAAATGACGAAAATTTTCAGCCTCAGCTCATGGTGCCCTAGTCGGAAAGATGGATCATAAGTGACAAAGTCACAAAGGGCGTAAGGGCAGTTCTTATTACTTAAGGGGTCGTTTGATTACAAAGATACGAGATAATAGTCCCAGGATAAAATGTGGGATTATTTTATCCCATGTTTGGTTGAAACTTTTTATTCGGGTACAAGCAATCCCGGGATTATTTATATCACAATTGTGGTATTATTTTTATACAACACTCAATATGGATAAGAATCCCCGGATTCCAGGATTAAAAAAAAACAAAAATGACAAAGATGCTCTTTTTCCAAAGTCTTCAAGGAAGCCAGGGTTAAAATTGAAAATAAAGGTTTATCTAGTGTAGAACCAAAGTATATCTTTGTATTCTACACTGAACATCCCCACATTATTATCCCAGTCAACTTCTTCACAAACCAGACGACCTCTAAGAGATAGGTGAGAATAGTTATTTAAACACAAAAGGTGCATTTCATGTAAATTTAAGATTGTACTTTAAGTTCAGAGCTGTCACTGGAAGTTAAAGGAAAGAAAGAAAACTGAATAAAGAGTATACTAATAAAAGTAAATTAGTTTGAGACACACAATCACACAATAGAAGACAAAATGCAAAATCTTACCGGAAGTTGCAAGTAGCTTATGCCGAATACATGTCTCAATGCCTAATTCCAGCAAGAGCATAAGAATCACAGCTGCAGCCAGGTGGGCAGACACATGAAGAATCCCAATTACTACTTTCTTTTTCCATGACACCTTGGATGGCACAAAGGTTATTGCAATTACTAATAGTAGCATTGCGCCAGTCAAGGAGACATATGAGCTTCCGAACATATACATAAATGTATCCCACACTGTGCTGAAGAAGGTTCTCAAGTGACCCGAAAATGTATCATCCTTGAAAATGTGATCTAGCTGACACTAGAAGCAAATGGAGTATGATCAGTCATCTATTCAGGCACTAGAACTCTTCTACCTTAGTTGGAATGCTTAAGATTCCATGACACTCTCAATCAGACTTGAAGTGTGAAGTCTAAATCAAAGAGTCTGTTCAATAATTCACATCCAACATTTAACTGAATCTGTAACTTGAACATGTCCAAACTGAGTATGATCACACATTTTATGTGCTTAACAACAAAATAGAAGATCACTTGAAATGTTTTTTATTTTAAGTGAAAACAATAAATACAACTGAAAATCATCAACCCCTAAAATTACATCTCACACCTGAAAATATTAATTAAAAAAAAAACAAAAATTCTTATTCAATAGTCAAAACTCAACCTAACAATGACTCTGTACACTCAAATGGCTAATTTAGTAAATGTTTTAAAATAATGTATCGTAAATTTTCATGTATGAAAAAGTGTCTAATACATTAAATTTAGAATTTTTATAATTTAGTTTTTTATATATAGAAGAAAACAATTGTTTTTTCAATGACAATGATCAGACAATGCAACACAAAATTTGCATTACCCAAAAATAAGAGAATGAATTATTTAGAAAATACAATACAACCTGCAACTGAAGCTGTCAGGTTACTAATTTTATCAAACGGCCTTAAATGGGGTACACCAAGGGGATCCAAAGTAACCTAATAAGAAATACATTCAATGTCAAACAGAAAGTTACCTGCGGGAACATAGAAAAGGCCAATGCGAAGTATATGATGCCACCAATAAAATCAAACTGCCAATTCTTCTTTCTAAATTTCAATATATTTCCCAAAGCAATCTGCAGATATTTGTAAGCATATTAAAGCCTCATTTTGATTGTGAAGCATATCACAGGCCTCATTTAAGCACCAAATAATCAGTCTATATAACATAAAGGAGATTGATTGCATACCCTGCTTGAATCTTCAAAAGATGGGTAAGAAGCTTTGCTCTCATAGGATGTTCCATATAAATTGTTGAAATTCCTGAAGACATGTGTCGGATGCAAAAAAGCACCCCCGCAACCATTAACAAGTAAATATTGGACATAAGCTGGTTTATCTGATGGAACATATTTATGGCGCAAATAATGATGCACATCCCCAGCAATTCGAAGTCTACATCTCCCTTTTAAATGGTCACGTATCAAGTGAGAGACATTCTTTCCAGTAACTGCATTAAAGTACCAATCGAGAAGCCAACTGGGTTCATGTGTCATAATGATCACAGAATCATTCTCACCCACCTGAAAATCATTAAAGGGGATGGGTGGGGATATAAGGAAACACGGTGAATGCACAAAATTTACAGGAAAGCAACACGTAATGCTTGACGAAAGAGTCCAAATCATACAAAGCCTACACAAAAAAATGAAGTGCACTGGCCCAAATCCCATAAGCACCTGTAGCTATCTAAATCTAAACATTAGAATCATACCAATTCTGTAACATCAAATCATTCGATCATTAATTCAGTGTAAAATCACCACGACCTTTTCTATGTTTAACTAGAAACTTGAATTGAAAAAGAAAATAAAGAAAATAACGTAAATGAGTTGTAACTGAATATTCCAAGTTATTAGAATTAAGGTCCTATTAACAACAACAACAACCCAGTGGAATCCCACAAGTGGGGTATGGGGAGGGTAGTGTGTACGTAGACTTTTCCCCTACTCCGAAGAAGTAGGGAGATTGTTTCCAATAGACCCTCGGCTAAAGAAGATGAAAAGAGACTGTGGCGCAGTAATATCAGAGTAAGCAAGAAAGAAAGAGAGATAACATCAGCAACGTAATAACCAGAAAATAGAGAGAAAGCAATAACAATAAGCAATAACAATGGTACAATGCTATAGACATAATAGAGTAATATGGATACAACAAGAGCCACTAGCACCCTAAGACACTACACTATCGGACTAGTCTCCTACGACCTAACCTGCAGTCTTAACGAAATAATATGGACACAATCGAAGCCACTAGCAGCCTAAGACAAACACACGCTAGCCTTCTACTTCCTAACCTACAACCTTAATGCTCCCACCCGTCAAGGCCAGCCGTTCACACCTCCTAACTGGGCATCAACATCCTCATTTCTGCAACTTTCATCTTTTGGATATGAGAATTCTTGACTTGACAACACTCAGAACCATACATCATGGCCGGTCTAACCACCGCTCTATAGAACTAACCTTTAAGTTTCAGGGGCACCTTCTTGTCACACAATACACCAAACGCTAGCCTCCATTTCATCCACCCCACCCCTATACGATGCGTAACATCCTCATCAATCTCCCCATCCTCCTGGATAACCGACCCCAGGCGCTTGAAGCTCTCTTTCTTGGAAATGACTTGAGATTCAAGCCTCACGTCCAAGTCTGCTTCTCTCGAAACGACGCTGAACTTGCACTCCACGTATTCTGTCTTAGTCCTACTCAACTTGAAACCTTTAGACTCAAAGGTATGTCTCCAAATCTCCAACCTCTCGTTAACACCGCCTTATGTCTCATCGATCAGAACAATATCATTGACGAATAAAATACACCATGGCACCTCCCCTTGTATATGGTGTGTCAGTGCGTCCATCACCGGGGCAAATAAGAACGGGCTAAGCGTCGAGCCTTGATGTAAACCCATAACAAACGAAAAATGCTCAGAGTCGCTCCCCGCTGTCCTAATCTGAGTCTTAACTCCATCATACATGTTTTTAATCACCCTAATATAAGCAACCGGAACACCTTTCACCTCCGGGCATCTCCAAAGAACTTCCCTACGGACCTTGCCATATGCTTTTTCTAGGTCAATAACACCATGTGCAAATCCTTTTTCCTATCCCTGTATAGCTTCCATAGTAGAACGTCCAGGCATGTACCCAAACTGGTTATTGGATATCGACACCGACCTCCTCACCCTCACCTCCACTACCCTTTCCCAAACCTTCATGGTCTGACTTAGTAACTTGATACCCCAATAGTTGTTACAATTCTGGATATCGTCATTGTTCTTGTACAACGGTACTATCTTACTCTACCTCCATTCTTCTGGCATCTTTTTCGTCCTGAAAATAATTAGCCAATCCAATCCCGCTCTACCCACCGACATCCAGAATTCTACCGGAATCTTGTGGGCATGATTGCTCTGCCCCTGCGCATCTTACGCATAGCCCCCACAACTTCCTCGACCTTAATGCGCCTGCAGTAACTAAAATCTTGATGACTCTCAAAGTGTTCCAATTCCCGTAGCACAATATCTCTATCCCCTTCGTCATTCAGCAATTTACGAAAGTAAGTCTGCCATCTCCGCTTGATCAGAGCATCTTCTGCCAATACTCTGCCTTCATCGTCCTTGATGCAACTCACTTGGTCTAGATCACGAGTTGTCCTCTCTCTCGCCTTGGCCAGCCACGGGATCCCGAAACTACCCATCACCCCGACCTAATTCATGATAAGCCCGAACAAGGTAACGAGTCTAAGGGAAGGATCAAGCTTGAAAGGAATGGACGGGCGTAGGCTTAATAGTGAAGACTCGCCCTAGCCACTATAGCGACCCCACCCCAACTCTAGCTGAGAAGCACCCTCCACTCACTTCCATTTTTCCGTGTGCCCAAAAGCCCGCCCGCCCGGTTTTTGAGACCCTTTCTGATTCCCTCACCCAATCTCATGAGAAGCAAGCCCAGCAGGCCCTGCCTTAACCTGTCCTCAGACAGCCAGCCCTCACCAGGCTGCTGGCATTGCTAAATGCTCCGCCACGAAGCAAGCTTTCCCGAATACGACAGATGCGGAAGTGGCTAAAGAAGTCGGAGGAAGAAAGTTGTTGGACAACTG
>MU726607.1:23177-45491 GCA_026770625.1 Nicotiana glauca | reverse complement strand
CAACTGTTCCTTTTCCAAAGACCTTGGCGGTGTCATGATTTTCCATTAAAACCTTTTCATCACTTGTTGCAACTTTATAATGTTTGAAGAAACTCTTATCATTGCATACATGAACTGTAGCACCAGAATCATACCACCAATATGCAGATTTTATAGTTGCTGCCATGTTGCATTCAGTTACCATACTCAGATTCAAGTTGGTAAAGGCAGAAATCATAGCAACAATATCCGAAGAAGAAGCTTGTTGTTGTTCAATATTATTTACCCTCTTCTGTCCAGCATTTTCTTCATTTTTCTGTCTCTTACGAAACCTACAATCCCTTTTAAAATGACCCATTTTTCCGCAAGTATAACACGAACCTTTCTTAATGTTAAAATAATTTTCCTTCGGAGCAGCCTCAAACTTTCTCTTTTTCCAGATTTTCCTGAGTTGTTTGCCTTACTAGACTCAACATAATTCACCTTTGAACTAGTTTCCGCAGCATATTTATTTTCACGTTTTCGTGAGTCTTCTTCAATCCGAATATACTTTGTCAACTGGTCCACATTAAAGTCTTCGGAAGAATGTAATAATTTGTTCCTATAGTCATTCCAAGTGGCTGGTAATTTTGCAAGTATAGCAGCCACTTGAAGAGATTCAGAAACATCGACTTTAAAATCTTTGAGTCTAGATATCAAAACCAGCAACTCATCAACCTGTTCCATGACAGATTTCCCATCTACCATTTGAAATTCAAAAAAATTCATTCCAAGGAATCTATCCGTTCCTTGCTTCACAACAGTATATTTCTGTTCCAAGGCTTTCCATATTTCTTGTGGTGATTTGTGAGGACGGAACAAATCATATAAACGATCAGAAAGTGAGTTTAAAATAAAACCTCTACAATGCACCTTATCATCTTCACGTCTTTTGCGTGCCCCCTTAATTTCGTTAGAGTCTTCAGCAGTAGGTTCTGGCATTGCAGTAAGATCAGAACTCAGCAGATATGCTATTCCCAACTCCGTGAGAAAGAACATCAATTTGTCTTTCCAGCGGGTGAAATTTGAGCCATCAAATCGATCCAATTTGAACACTTCGAACATCTTGTTGAAACAAGAATCACTACCAGAAGCCTCCATTGCAATGTTGCTAAATTCCTTAAGATTGTTAGAAAAATATAACAGAATATAGGAACGAAATAAGTAGGCTTTGATAGTGTAGTCACTGTCCTTTAGGAATTTAAGCCTCCCAATTTCGTTGCTGCAGGGATTATGGCAGAATTCCTCCAGAATTTTACAAAGCCCCTGAAATTCGAGCACCAGCAATTAACTCGAATTTCCACTTGAACAAATTTTGTGAATTGAACATAGCAGAAAAGAAGAAGATATTTTGTTGCTTTTTCTGATGATTTTGTTTTGGAGAGGCAAAGGGTATTTATAAGCCCTTTAGGTGTCTGTTAGGACTAACAGACTCAACCTTTGCCAATAGGTACCTTTTAAAAATAAAAAGTCACCTCTTTTCAAAATCAAAACCTTTGCCAATATGCATCTTTTAAAATAAAAAGTCACCTCTTTTTAAAAACTCCCATCAAAACACTAACTAATATAATAGTTTTACCTTATATTTTAAAAAAAAACATATTATCACGACTTGAAACTGTACACACGACAGCAAATCTTACTGTGGCACGGAACTCCCTTTGAAACTGTAGTAATATTTATGCCCATTCCTAGTTCGTTTGCATTTGAACATAACAACAACAACATACAAAGTGTATACTCACACGTGGGATTTTTGGAAGTTAATATGTATGCGGACCTTAGTCCTACTTTATGAAGATAAAGAAGTTGTTTTTGATAGACCCTTAGCTCAATAAAAGCTTCGCTTACATTTGAAAATTGTTAGAAATTAACTTTAGCCATGATGGATATACCTAATAAAAAAGGATGAATTATGTAAAATCATTGATGATAACATATAGTTTAAAAATAGATTGATATACCTATTATAGTCGCAGTTTCCATAAAATTGGGAGAAAAAAGTGTTATTATATTGTATTTGAAAAATAATTTTGAAGAATATAAAGTAACGTATAAACAAAAATGAAAATAGAAACAGAATTTAATCTGAGCCCACTGAATTCACAGTATTTCCTTAAGGAACTTAATCCCCTCCTATTACCCAAGGTTGTGAATTATTTTCTCCTAGGATAAAACGAATTACACACTGGTGTAGCGGCTTCAAACTCCAGTGTTTCAGCGAACACAATGATCCGTAGCAAACCACACTTACTGTTGCTTTCTTTGTAGTTAAAACAATGCAGAGGAAATCAGGAGTATTCAGAAATTCGTATGAAAAATCTGAGAGAATGGGCTGATATATATAACCAATATGTTGAGTTAATTGAAGAGGTGCAACTCTTCAAAATGACTATCATGACCATTTAGGCAAAACGACCATAACATAAATGGCCATTTACGAAACAATAAGATGGGAATTCAAAACCTTATTTTTTTGTTACAAAAAACGAAAAACAGACATAAAGGGAACTTAATTTTTCAGTTAGAAAAAAATTAATATCACGAAGCCAAAATCGAACGAGCGACAACGACGACACGAGACTTGCCTTCTTCTTAACTCTTTAAGAGCTAGAAGAAGAGCAATTATATATTTACCCATCAAAAATCATTTCATCTTCCAATATGGAATAATGACCCTTTGTTAATGAGGGAAACTCAAATATTTTATATTTTTCTCCATTTTCCGTTCACCCTCTTTTAAGCTTATTTTAGCTTTAAAAACTCAACAAAAAGTACCTTACTTTTTCTACTTTTTGAAGAGCTTATTTTATAAAATAATTATATGACCAACTAATTAATGAAAAAATACTTTAAAAAAAATAAGGAGGTCCACTCGTGCTAAAGGGAGCACCCCAACTAATATACCTCACCGGTAGCCTTTTCAGTCAGAGCTTATCGCATTAGCTTGCCTAATACGATTTGCACAGTGATAGCTTGCCTAATACGATTTGCACAGTGAGTAGGTTACTGAATACGCACAGAAAGAACAACGACGGCAAGTTTTCGTAGGAATTTGCCAAAAAGATATACCTATTATAGTGCCATTTTCCATAAAATTTGGAGGAAGCTTACCTTAACACATTTTTTTTCTTTCTGAAGAGCTTATTTTATAATTAGATGACCAACTAATTAATGGAAAAAAAAAACTTGAAAAAAAAGAAATAAGGTGGTCCACACGTGCTAGAGAGAGCCAAACAATAAGCGTGCTAAGTGATAATCACGTGCCATAGCCCCATATGTAAATGGTAGTGAAGCAATTGGACACTATTGAAGTGGTCAAGTTAAAAGGGTCTACAGGTATTATTCCTTTTTGGCACACACGTATATGTGAAAACAACTGCCTATATATTGAGAGTTCATTTGCTAAAGAGAGTGTAGTACTAATAACATAGCTAAAAGTTTGTTTCTTTGAATTTTGCTAAGGCAAAAAACAAAAAGGGGGGTCTTTTTGTAGGAAACAGAGTTAATAGGAAGGAGAAAACTTTAAAGAAATGGAGAGGGAGATGATCAATGATGCGATGGTAGTATCAAAATTCAAGAGGATTTGTGTGTTTTGTGGGAGTAGTCAAGGGAAAAAGAGTAGCTATCAAGATGCTGCTATTGAGCTTGGCAATGAATTGGTACTGTCAATAATGGCACTCACTCCCCCCTTTTGTTTTCTTCATCTTTTTTTTTTTGGGTGTGTTTTTGTATTATCCCTTTTGGTGTTTTGTTTTCTTGGACTAGGAAGTGTTGTTTCGACCTTTTCCTCATTTGGGTGTTTTTACAAAAATGGGGTTTTTTTGGGGGGGGGGGGTGTGGAGGTGTGGTTCCCTGTATCTACATTCTTGATAGGCAAAATGGTGTCTTTTATAAAGTTAATGCAAGTTTTATTGAATATATATACATGTTGATTGGAATTTTAGGTTGATTCTCTCTTTTTTGGTTACATTTTTTTCATGCAAATGTGATGTTTCTTTGAAGGTGAAAGCTTGCATGCAATGTTTCTATCTCCTTGTCAAACAACAACCCTCTATTCTGTGTGTGTGTTTCTGGTCATTTCGGTGTGTTACCCATACTGTTCATGTCTAGGTTCTCTTTTCTTGAAGTTACTTTCCTTTTTGAAATAAACAATGCTCTCTGCTTATTTTCCTTTCTATTCTCTCATTGTGGAATATCTTCAACTTATGCCTCATCATCTTCTTCATATATGCAAACTAGATTTGGTTTTTGGGTATGGTGTTATCCATTTTCATCTTTACAAAATGTGAATGTGCTTAAAGTTTTTAAGAATGATTAGATGTTGTAAACCCAAAATCCACCTTTTTTTTCTTTTATGTTGTTTTGGTTAAAAGCCATATGACCGAGGTAATGGGTTTGAGCCGTGATAATAGCCTCTTGCAGACTTTCTTGCAGACTTGTAGGGTAAGGCTGCGTGCTATACACCCCGGCCCTTTCTCGGACCCCGCACATAACATAACGGAATATTAGTAATCCGGCTGCTCTTTTGTTGTTTTGTTTAATAAGTACTTGGACTGATCTCAGTTTGCTTCTTATTGAAGGTCTCAAGAAACATTGATTTGGTCTATGGTGGAGGCAGCATAGGCCTAATGGGTTTGGTTTCACAAGCAGTTCATGATGGTGGTAGGCATGTTATTGGGTGAGAATGAGATAAAGTATTTATTTAACTAATTAGTAGTAGTATTTTTTTAACATGAGCAATTGAGTAAAACTTCTTAATTATTACTATTATGTTTAGGTGTTCTTTATTTCTTCTCCAATTAAACTACTAATTTTTTGTCATGTTATTGTCTGCCTGCAGAGTTATTCCCAAGACACTCATGCCTAGAGAGGTATGTCTGCTGTAATCTTGAAAAGTCTTAGGCCTTTCTTGATTATTATATTACTAAAAAAATAAAGAAAAAATCAATAGTATATTACATGTTTTATGAGTTGAGACTTCGAGTTATTTAGGAGTTAGGAGTACTTTACTCTTTAAAATATTAACAATGTTTTCTGTCAGCAATAATGTACAAAAGAAATAATAGTCATAAATATTTCATTGTCTGTGCTTTCCTTTTCCTTGTAATTTTGAAGAACGCTGCTTCTTTCTTGGTCCTTATTAGCCTTATCCATACCCCATAGTACTTTTGCAGCTGGCTTGTCACTAGTTTTATGCATTCTTAGGTTGCTAATGTTTTCTCTGATTTTTCCTTTTTCTGAGTAATATGCTTTATTCACTCTGTTTCCTGCTGTAAGAGCTCTTGTAGTTTTCCTTCTTGGCTGTTTGTGGCATTGGAGGTTAGTCCTGGTTTAACCGGTAAAATTGCCTCCAGACCAGGAGGTCGCAGGTTTGAGCTGTGGAAACAGTGTCTTGCATAAATGCAGGGTAAAACTGTGTACAAATAGACCCTTGTGGTCCGGATCTTCCCGTACCCCGTGCATAGCGGGAGCTGTATGTGGTATTGGTACATGTACATGTATATATGTTTATTTAGTGGTGTATATGTTGGTGATAACTTTCATCTTCAAAATCAAGATTTTTGAGATTTAACTTCACCATTTTCTGAAATACTCATCATTGCTTTCACTGCATTAATGCACTACACTACAACCAGAAACTTGTTTCTCCTCTGACCCTTTAACCCCCACCACAAAACGCACCCTTTTTTTCCCTTCATTTCTCCCAAGAAGCACATATTTCAAAAAAATAAATAATATTTTATTATCCTTTCAACAGTTAACTGGTGAAACAGTAGGAGAAGTGAAGGCTGTTGCAGATATGCATCAAAGGAAAGCAGAAATGGCTAGGCATTCTGATGCTTTTATTGCCTTACCAGGTTGGTATAAGCACTGCAACTCCAATTTTCATTTTTGCCAATTAAAAAAAAAGAATATCAGGTGCTTTTAGTTTGCTAATTTGGGCATAGATTCAACATCTCTCTTCTCTGTTTTATTCTTTTCAGAGTTCAGATTGTCATATTCTAAGCTTAGCATTCCTTTACATTTCCTAAATAACTTTTAAGAGAAGTAACATCTACTATGTGCATCAATGATACTCTCTTTGTTGCCGTTGCCGTTTATGTGAACTTTTTTGCTTTTCGAGAGTCAATTTGACTAATTTTTGAAGCTAAATTAGATTTTGCTTAACTCAATATTTTAAAGTTAAATTTTAGATGGTAAAAAGCCTATACGAGAAGTACTACAAGTTGTATTTCTTCTCATGTCAATATGATGAAAAAATACATTTCAAAATGTTGGTCAAAGTTTACACACGTACGCTCCTGAGGGAGTAGCACTTAGAGATTTTTTCAAGATTTCATATGGACTTGATATACTTTCCTCTTTGTATAAAAGTACCAAAACAAGTTACTTGCTCTTGGTTTGTTCTATTGTAAAAACCTGTTTATGTGTGTTTATAAACGCTCCACGGATCCCGCACATAGCGGAAGCTTAGTGCATTGGGCTGTCCTTTACATGTGTGGGGAATTGTGTGAGGGATGTTCTATCCAAAAAGGCAGAGTACAAGCTGAATAAAGATAGTCCTAGTTAAGTAGTAGACCTAGTTGACACCTGTTACAGAAAAATGTGAAATCTTGAAAATAATCAGTTTGGTTCTTTGAAGTCTCACAAGCCCCAAGACTCATGATTAGAAACCTACAGTTCAAACCCTAGTGTGTTGACCTATCAACATCTTGCACTGAAAATTAAGAGCTGTTTTACTGTGATTTATTCTTTTCCTTAAATGTGCATATAGCCTCTGAGTTCTCCTCCTGCAAAAATCTTCCCTTATCTTACTGAGAGAAAATAAAAAAGAGAAAACTGTCACACTTTCACAAATTTGTAATTGACAACTAGCTGCTGTACCTAACAAGGCATCATGCTCACTCTATTCAAGGAATTCTACTTCTCCAAAAATTCAAGTGGACATACACTTATTGTGGCTGCATTTCAGAAAGCTTCAAAACCAAATAAAAAATATTTTTTCCAGATACATTATAGCCTAAGATCTTAGCAGAGGAGCATGCATCCTATTTGCTGAAGGATGAGCTCAATAAATGCCAAAATTCAGACAACAAAGTCAGTTTGAGAAAGCTGTAGGAAGTCATTATTTACTGCAGTATGAGACATAAAAGAGCATTGTTGTATACAAAGCACAATAAGTCAATTCTTTTGCCATGGAGTAATAAATGAACATGTGAGCTAATATGATAGCTCTAACCCTTTGATCTATAACCTTTATTCATTCCTTGTATCATTCTTCTGTAGTTTTTCCGATAGGCTTGTTATTTAATATTTCACAATCTAACGCACAGTTAGTTTGTCTAATGAATAAAATTGGGGATGAAGCTATGTATAGGGTAAAATAATATTACTTGTTATTGATTAAAAATAAACTTTGAACACCCTTGCATAGTCCATTGGCAAAAGGTGTTAAAAATTTGAACACCCTTATTAAACGTTTTGGCTTTGCCACTGAAATGAACGATAATGAAATACTCCATTGCATCCAGGTGGTTATGGCACACTTGAGGAGCTACTTGAAGTGATTACATGGGCACAACTTGGCATCCACGATAAGCCGGTATATATTGATGCATGCAATTTCTTTTATCATTTCTGTTAATTTTGTACCTATGCAATCTAGCTCGACAAATTCAGAATTAAAAGCCATATGCAATGTAAATTTTGCAGGTAGGATTGCTGAATGTGGATGGATATTACAATTCATTATTGTCATTTATTGACAAAGCTGTGGAGGAAGGGTTCATTAGTCCCAATGCTCGCGAGATCATTGTATCTGCACCAACAGCAAAGGAGCTGGTCAAGAAGCTGGAGGTAATATCTTATACATGCCTTTACACGAATTACCTTAAAAAATGACTTGTTATGTTTCTCTAAGCTTCATTAACAACCAAGAAACATTGATCTCTTCTGGTTAAAAAGGAGAAATATATTTGATATATGATGTCATTCTTATTCCATACTAGCATTGATCAATTAGACAATCCGTACTTAAAAAATTGCGTATTTCTTGCAATTGCAGGAGTATGTTCCTTGCCACGAACGAGTTGCTTCCAAGTTGAGCTGGGAGATGGAGCAGCTTGGCTATCCGCAAGCACAAGAAATGGCGCGGTGAAAAAAGAATGGAATTGCAGCATAGAAGTGTGCATTAGGAATTGAAAATATCAAACTGGAAGAAGCTAACTTGAATGAAATTCTTAATTTTTGTTATGTGGGGGGGAAACTCTTTTTTTGTAAATCAATCTAGAAATGACAGACAACAGCATATGTCCTATTCTCCATTCACATGGAATTGTCCTTTATTTACTATAAGCTGTAACTACTAAGATGCATATGGACTTCCCTTTTAATGGCAACTTACCAAGCTTTTCTCTTTGCTCCTCTATTTCTTGTTATTTATGTAAAATTTCCTCAGTTTTTCATTTGGATTATCGTCCAACCTGGTTTTAAAAAACACAACAACCTGAAAGTTGATCATCCAATTGTTGAAAAAGGGTCCATTATTAACCCTAGTTGAATCTTGGAAAATTACTTGAGGACAGCTTAGTGCACGAAGTATAAGTATCTTGTGTTTATGCAGGGTCCGACGAAGTGCTACACTCTAAAGGTGGGTGATGTAGGCAGCTTACCCCTAATGCAAGCATCAATGGCTGATTCCACCACGGCTCGAATCTGATTCAACCATAGCTCGAATTTGATTCCAATATGGCTCGAATCTGATTCCATCACGGTTCAAATCCGTGACCTCGGAGACAACTTTACCGTTGCTCAAAAACTATTGTCAAGTACTTGTGGATGATTCCACCACGGCTCGAATCTGATTCAGCCACAGCTCGAATCTGATTCCAACATGGCTCGAATCTGATTCCATCACGGCTCGAATCCGTGACGTGTAGTTCACACGGAGACAACTTTATCGTTGCTCAAAAACTATCATCAAGTACTTGAGGCAAACATAAAAAATTGTAAACTACTTTGTCCTTGCATTCTTGGTGGCATAACATCATGTTGATCAATTGGTAAAATGTCATCTCTATACTTTCTTCTTTGACTATGTGAATTCACTTATTCCTTTCACCACATTCATATTCAAAGTCAACAATAGAAATGCCAACTTGTTAATAATAACTAGGTTGTTACTATCAAATCAAGGCATTATTATGTCCTTTTCTCTTTTCTTCATCTAGTATCTATACTGCATTGACAATGAGACACATTTGCCAATGATGCTCCTCTAACTGAGGACCAACTAATAGTGTACTAAATACAAGATAATCAAATTGTATAAAAAAGAAAGTAATAAAACACTGATGAAGTATAAGTGGAGAAGAGGGACCGTGTCCTCTAACAGAAGCACATGTTTCAACTGATATCCTATTGATGTTTGCTGTTAAGGTTTCAACTATGGGACAACCATAACAAAACTATGATCCACCACCAATGACAGGTAACAGAAAGAAGGCCGGCCGGAGCTGATAAGAGGGAGAAGGAAGGACCCTCTGCTTCTTATTCCGGTTACAATAAGTTGTGGCCGGTCCCCTCGCCAACGAATGAGATACTGACACGTGTCACCCATAAACAATTTCAGAATTTATAGTACACGGCCACGGGTTCAGAATATACAACTTTCATTTTGTTGTTATATATAATCAGAAGGGGATGCAAGATTTGAAGGATGGAGGCGGACGGCTCAACTAGTAGTTCCATCTGGCTTTTGATCTCAAGAGTTCCAACTAAAATATATGACCATTTTCAACATATACACACATTATATATTCAAGATTTTTGCCTAAGTTACTGGGATCTGGTGACCCCTCTACTCTAAACATAAGTTAGCGTCTGTGTACAATTCGAGTTTTAGAAGTGGATTCAGACCCATTGAACCCACTCTAGATCCGCCTTTAGTGTCCCAATGAGTGAAAGCTATGGCTAACTAGCTGCAAAGAAAGGAGAGCGGCAGGTGGGATATTTGATTATTCTAGACAAAATGATAGCCTAATGTTGGTCCCCAACTTCACTTGATCATGTACTAGTGAACCACAACTAGGGAGTGCTTAACTGGCTTTAGTTGGAGAATATGTAGAAGGTGCCAAAAGGCAGCTGAAGAGTCAATTTCTATGGGTTTCTTGCTTGGGCTTTAATTATGAAAATCCCAAAAGAATGTACTCTAAAGATAGGCTTGGCGTAACGACTAAAATTGCCGCCATGTGACTGGGATATCACGGGTTCGAGCTGTGATAATACATGATAAGACTGCATACAATAAACCTATGTGGTCGGAGACTTCCCCCAATCCTGTGTATAACGAAATCTTAATGCACCGACTACCCACAAGGAATATACTCTGAAATGATGTTGAAACATAAGAAACGTTGAAAAAAAAAAATACCCACTTGACCAAACTTTCCAATATTAATGGAAAGCGTTATTTCTTGGCCTTTTTGGTGCCATAAAATTTCATGATAAAAAATGTAAAGTTACAACATGAACATAGATTTAATTACATGCAATCAATCCACAAAATATAAAGTAATAAAATTTGACAACCCCAACTATAAATTTGTACAAGTCGAGTTGTGATAATAGACTGATATCATTTACGCAAATTTTGCGTAAACTATTTGGAAATGGGAGGGTTTGTTTTTTCTTTATTTAAGTCGTGACACGTGTCCCTATTAATTTGAACCATTGAATTTGTCTCAAAAACTTCAACATTATTAAGCATAACCCTGCATTATATGGTACTAAACAGTTGACAAACATGCCCTCTAACCACAAGTGGATGTTACTCCCTCCGGTCCAAAATAAGTAATTTTTTGGCATTTTTTATGTAGTCCAAAATAAATAATTTTTTTAGATTTCAAGAATGAATTAAATATTTTTTTCCTACATTGTCCTTGGAGTAAATAGTATTGAAATATGTGTTAGGAGTATTGATGTGAGATAGTAAAAGGTTAATATGGTCAATTCCATTGCTAATTAATGCTAAAAGATAAATTTCTTAATCTGTATGATCTTAATCTGTATGAAAATATCCACATCACTTATTTTGAACCGGATGGAGTATTTTCATTTGCCAACATGTTAAAATGGGACAAGACATCATATATAGATTAACAACTGAAATAGACAGCCTATTTGGTGCTAAGCACAATATTAATGTAAACAGCAGAATTAAATGGTACGTTCACCTTTTTGTAGGCAAACATAAAATTCTTCAGAGCAACACAATCATTTGTAATTATACTTTGGATAAGTTGGTGAGTTTGAAACAGCTATTTTTGGTGCAGCACAACTTTATTCAAAGGCAGATGGAGCCTATTTGCAATGAATTCCAGTGCTGGTATACAAAGCATACCGTATTTATATAGTATCCGAAGGAATGGCCGCACCCCAAAAGGATGTGAATTAAACAGCCTACCCTGATGCAGGCTTCATTGGCTGATTACACGACTCGAACTCGTGACCTATATTATCAATTTTGGTGCAAAATATACAGATAGTTAATTAAAAAATTATTAAAATTTCAACAAATAATTAAATTTTGAATTTATTATTCCAAAAATATAATAAATTTAGCGCTTAAAATCTTAGTAGTTGAAGGCATCAAAATTAAATTTGTAAAAGGGATAATAGAAAGCCAAAGATGAGAAGTTTGAGTAGGTGATTGTTTTGTTAGTGGGAAGAAAAATGTCAGCTCATAGATTATTTAAAAAATTAAAGAAAATAAAAAAGAGAGGATAATATTTGCCTGCCATAGCAATGATAATAATTCCTCAAGGGAGAACAGTTTTATAGCTGGCATATTACTTCTGTTCCCCATATAGCTTTGTACTTTTTTTTTTTTTTTTTTGAAATAATCAAAATGCCTATACTGTTTTGTTGAAATCTTTTGGGATTCATTCATTTAAAAGGATTTGAAAGGAAATAAATTTGAAGCAGTATGCTGCTAGCAACTACAAAATGTAGTGCTCCAAATTTTAAAAGAAAAGGTTGCATCTCTCATAATATTGGAAGCTAAATTTGTTACTCCCATTCAGGAAAAAAAAAGTAATCCTAGATGGTTAAATTTGTTGGTTTTGGGTCTCATATCAGATAATTCATTCATTCTTTTGACAAAAAAAAAAAATTGTAACTGGGGTAACTGTACATAGTTTAAGGGATTGGAATTTGACGTTTTTTAGAGCACTATAATTTAGAGCTATATAAAAAATTATAGCTAAAATAATTAATTTCAAATTATGTGTTTTTAAACTTTTTATATGCCTTGACTATTTATTTCATTGTATAAATCTTTATTTTCAGGTCAAATTCAAAATAAGATTAACTAAAATTTTATCCTTTTTAATTAAAAAAATTAGCCTAAATAATGTAGTTCTATCCAAGTTTTATTATAAATTGTATTCTAAAAAAATTATCTAAAAAGTAACATACTTAAAAAGGTAAAAATATATTTTATTTTTAAAAAAATACCACATATACAAAAAAATCCACGTGGCAGGCGAATGCACCCACACTCTTTGCCAATCAATGTCCAGGGAGTAATGGCTCTCAAAAGGCCAAGTTGAAGGGTACAATTAAAATCACAAATAATTTAAGAATGTGATTAATAATTCATGTCAAATTTAGGGGATTCCAAAGTATTTTGCCTTTCTTTATTTTTAGAGAGGAATGGAGAAATAGTGAGTCTGGTTGAAGTAATGTGGCCAGGATCCTAGAGCCCAATTCAACAAGGCCCCAAAAATGAGACCACTAAGAAATTGGGCCTACAGGTTGACATCCAAAAAAATTGGGGAAAAAACGTACACAAATGTCCAAATAAGTTTTAACTTATCCATCTCTGGCCATTAGTCATAGACTTACCAAAATTAGCCAAGTATATATAAAAATTGAAAAACTAAATGAATAAGGTTTTTTTTCTCAAAGAATCACATGCAAAAAATCACCTTCCATATTTTTAAGCGTGATTAGCAACATTAGACGCAAGACGGAAAGAAGCTTTCGTTGATGAGGTAGCAAATAAGGTGATGAAATAACAAAAAAATATATATAATATTCCAAAAATTTAATCAAAAAAGGAACTTTTTCAACGGGTATAGTTGAAATTCATTGAAAACATATAGATAAGTCAACATACAAAATTTGAGGAAGATTGGAGATGATTTGGACTGATTTTGTATCAAAATTCGTAAATAAATCGAATTCAAAAAATTCTTCTGCGCCACATGTATCAAACATGTATCACGCTTGTATCTTACACACAGGTATACATGAATATACATGTAATACACAAATGATACAAATATGATACATATGTGATACACATATTATTTTTTTTATGTCCAGTTTTACTTCGAATTTTCAATTCAAACCACCTCAAAACTTCATCAAATCATCCCAAAATTGAGATTCAAGATTCTTAAGATGGACCCAATCTATTCTAATAAAACCCACTCAAAAAAAAGCAAAAATTGACACTATTTTGCTCCAAATAACTAATTGGCTAATATTAGTAATATTTTATAAATTGAACAATTTTTGTAATGATCTACTTATAAATGGACATAGCTGGCAGTTTCCCATTCAAAAATAGCTAGATTTACAACTGGTCGTTCAAAAATAGCCCAGTTTCAAAAGTAATCAAAATTTAGCCACTTTTCATGTAAAGATAAATCTAAGCGAAAATACTAATACGCCAATATATTATGCCGGAGTTCCAGCATAAGTATACTTGAACACCAACATATTATACCGGAGTTCCACCAAGTATACAGGTCTAGCATAATATACTGGAGTTTGGAGCACCGGTGCTGCAGTCTCCAGTATATTATACTTGAGCCAGCAAAGTATACCGGTCCAGCATAATATGCTGGAGTTTATACACAGGTGCACCGAACTTCAGTATATTATGCTGGACCGGTCTCTGTTGCAGCAAAATAGTAACTATTTTTTATTGACTTGGTAAACGCTGACTATTTTTGAATTATCAATCCGAAAATTGGCTATACCGTATTATTTTTACAAAAAATTACGGACCCTACATAGGGCTGGTCTTAGCGGAATATCCTCGTAATTGGTGGTATTTAATAAATAGACCCTGTGTCCTTGTGTAGGCTTCAACTAAGATCTAGCGACATGGTAGAATTCAGTATCAAATGCAATATAGTAATATAATATTTATAGCTAAAAGTTTTACTATTTTGTCATACTATCTGCACTAAATTGCATTTTCGAAAAATACTTGTTGGACAACACAGATAAATTATGACTATTAGATAGATATTGATAACCAATTTAACAGATAAAGTCGATTGTTGATTACACTAAGTCATTTTAGTATGATAGAGATTGATGAAAAATTGAACAAATACAAAATCATTGCCAATTAGGTAAAGTTGTAAACAATTTAACAAATAGGTGAAATGCAGATAATGCAGAGTCATGCCAATACGGTAGAGTTTAGTACACAATTAAACAAGCATAAAATCATGTCAACATGGTAGAATTTGATAAACAATTTAAAAGAAAGATAAAGTAAATATAGCATAAACTCTACCAACTCGATAAAAAATCCCTTAAAAGCAAAAAATGTGTGATGAGGACATTCGACTAAGACTAACCCCTTAAGGGGCCATTCCTGTCAATCACATGAAATTTCTATATCTATATCTATATTATTATAATATAGAAAAGGTCGACCACTAACATAACTTTAATTTTAGCCTAAGGGTAAAACTGTCATTTCAATCTATAGCTCAAAAGACGCATTGAATCTTCCAAAGCACAACAAGAAATATCGATTCTCAGTTTCTCAATTTGTAGCTTTTTCTTTCCCTGTACTTGTACAAGTTTTCCTCAAACTTATCATATACAATAATTTTGTCCATTTCTCATCATCTTCTTAGTTGGTGTTGTAACTTTCAGGTCTGTTCCTCTTTCAATGTTTTGCCCAAATCTTGTTCTTTTTTCCATTAAATTCTATTAGGGCTTTATTTTTCTACCCAATTTGTTTTTTGTAATTAGAGAGTTGGTTGAGATATAAGAGCTTAATGCGAAATTTGAAATTTTTTTGCCGGCTATAATGGAAGTCTTTTCCACGTATTTGCTGCTCTTAAGGTTGAATCTTTGGGAACAAGCATTATGATTGAATATAGAGTGATAATATTCTTTTTAGAGTATTCTTTATTTTTAGTTCACATGCTTCTTCACTTTCTTTGTCATGAGCGCTTTATGGGGGATAATGGGGTTGTTTTTCTCTAATTTCCTCAATTTGATCATATATTTTGCATAGTGCACAACTTCGAGAAAGGTAAAATAGTATTGATCCAATATTTTTGCTCAATTCTTAGGGATAAATTATACATGTTGATTTGTGCAGAAATGAGATCTCATAGTCAGAGATATTATCTCTTTTTACCTTTGTATATTTTTTCCTACCCTTCTGCTTATTCAGAGGATGTGTGTGCGCTGCTCCCTTTTCCTATTGTTCTTCAAGAAACCTAGGGATAAAAAACAATCAGAAACTTATTAAATTTTGGTTCCAATTTTCTTTTTACCGAATACCGATGGATTAGTTTGCAGTGAATATCATGTCCTTGCTTTCTTAATATTGTTCTAAACACATTTTTTTTAGAAGAACAAACTTTAGATTATTCATCACTGATCCACGGGAGAATTTCATTGATCTAACGGTTTTCAATTAATGAATAAATTCTTTTAAATTCTTAGACAACTACTAAACTAAACGAGATCTTCTGGTCCTCTGTTTGGTTTCCAGCAATAGAACGGGTATTGGGTTAACTTAATGTATCTTTGGTTATATATAAGACAACAATTTATATACTAGGAAGATCCACTGAACTAATTATGTGGAGTTTTTTGAAAGACTTTCTGCAATCTATATAATCCAATGTTGATTTGCATTGTGTTTTATTTCTCTTGGTGGTGGAAGCTTGTGTTTTAAGCTATAATATATAGAGTGTTTTCTATTGTGAATTCATATTTTGAATGAGTCACTTATTTAACTGATTTCTTATAAATATGTTAAATTTAA
Source organism: Nicotiana glauca (assembly GCA_026770625.1). Classification (NCBI taxonomy): domain Eukaryota; kingdom Viridiplantae; phylum Streptophyta; class Magnoliopsida; order Solanales; family Solanaceae; genus Nicotiana; species Nicotiana glauca. The sequence goes on along the minus strand of MU726607.1, from coordinate 29,374 downwards.
CATAGCATTGCTAGCCGAATGATGTGATTTATCCCTTGATAGAGAAAGATGCTCACATCAGGGAGTTGATTCGAATAAATTTAGCTGAACATTAAAATCTTTGTATAAGAAGGAGTTATTTTGGATAAGAAATTTTTGCTTTTACTGCTCATATAATGCCTATTAGGTTATAAAGTTTTATTTGGCTGAAAATTCACTTCCTTTAAAAATTAATAGTTCTATTATTTTGCCCTATTCTCTGTTTACAAGACTAATAACCACTGAAAACATAAAAAAAAATTCGAATTGTGTTAACTTTGTGTTAAACTTAAAAAAAACATCCTCTCTGATCATATCATTATTCAGCTGGCTAATTTTAGAGACGAGTACAAAAACAATCATTTGATATTGTTCTCCTTCCGTATTCTTTTTTATTTCTCACTTTGAGGAAAAAGAAATATGCACTAACACAAATAACCTCTTTTAAATTAACAATAAATCTTCATAATGAACTTTATAGAACTTCATCTATGTAAAATTTCAATAATTAAATCTTTTTAGTGAACTCACAAGTTCATGCAAGAAGTGTTCATTTTGGGAAAGAAACTTTTGTCACCATATTTTACTTATTGAGATTGTTCTTTGAAGCCAAAAATAGGCAGGTCAAACTTCACTTTTATTTGTAATTTCTCCCCTCATCTACCAAAAGAAGAAAATTAAAAAGGTGGCAATGGCCTTTTTGATAATTATTTCTTTTTTCTTTTTTACTAATAATTAGTCAAGTGTGTTATACTGTTATATTTGATTGATTTTAATTCTTTTGGACAATTTAAAGCTCTTTAGATATTCGCCTATCAATGGAAATTAAACTTGTCTATTGAATAGTTTGGAATAGATCTATGGACTATATTCACAACTCTCTACTTCACAGAGTGTGAATGGAACATTCACTTTCATTCCAGGTGATGAAGGTTGTAACATAATTCGGGCCAGACTTTTTGTCTTTATTAGATTGATAACCTTTGTTTTGTTATCAATTTAATCCAATTTGCTAAAGAATAAAAAATTATGCCCAAATATTAATCTGGTTTATAGCTCAGAAGCTATTCATCACGAATCTGGTTGTTCCTATAATATTATCATTTTGGCATATGATCGACATGGAGGTCCATTCTAGGAACATCAATGTTGGTGTTATTACCTATTCATGCCATGAAATAAAATTTCATGTAGCTAGATATTGAATCACCACATGCTATCTTTTCCTATTCTTTCTTATTGCTCTTCGCATAATAGTTTTTCATATAATTTTCTTGAAATGTATTTCAAGTTTGTATTCCATGTACATATTTTATCTGAAAGTACAAATGGTGAATTGATTTACCATCTTCGCATATTTGGTAGAGTAATATTCACTTGGCCACTTGGTTAATGCTTGATAGTTTGGTTTATTCTACTTTTTCAATATATGAAGCACACGAGGATGATAGGATTCATGTTATTTACAAATGGAATGTGCGGTGGCATTCACATATATGCTATCTTTTACTTATAATGTACTATGAACGTGATGTTGTGATGACTACTTTTGACTTCTTCTGTTTTTTCTTTGTTTGCAGATTAAAACTACCCAACAGAACTAAGAGCAAAATTTACTTGCCATTGTTGCACAAGACTAAAGCTCCTCCTCTATCACTTAAATTGGTCTATATTGTGTTTCATTTTATTTATTCAATTATCTTTAAGTTGTAGTTATCCACATGCTTATATTGATTCTAACATGCCAGTAGAAATAGCTCTTTTATATTGTATGTTGTCTTTATTTTTATTTTTCTTTTGCAATTATCTATTTAATTGTTTGTTTGATATAAGCAAATTAGTTTTATTCCAATCAATACCTTGATGCTTTATGTTGTAATGATGTACTTTTTTAGGATTACAATTGTGCATGTTCAGTATCTTCATTATCACAGAAATTTAATATCTTTAGGGGCTAAATTTTATCTCTACAATTAGTGCATTGCTTCTTTGTCAGTCTTCCTTAAGTAATGGACTTCAAATTGAACGACCGATAAAGAATTTGCTTTTATAGGAGGCTTCTGGTGTTTTTATCGTACTACAGATTTGTAAAAAATTTCTTAGGTTATGACATTCTTACCCTGCTCAATCAGTTCAAGCAAGTCATTTATAAAGACCAAGTAACAATCAAAGCATAGAATTTGGACAAAGATGTACGACGGAGTTGAATTACCGATTTATATTCTTATTTATGGTATCTTAGTCATGGAGTTATGGTAGCTACTTACAAGCAGAAGGTGTTTCAGCAACCAAGTCATAAACAATTAGTGCCTTTTGACCATCATTTTATATGGTTATTTTCGTAGATGTCATTTTAATGAGGGACGAGATTCATTGTTCCTGAATGCGCATTCTGAATATATATGCTTCAAGTAGTAGGTAGTCTTTTACGTTTGGTACTGTTTACTAAGGATGGAACTTGTGCTTGTGTAATCATGGTTGTTCTATGGTACATGTTCCTATTTAAGGTCTAAATACTATTTTCTAAAGTTTAGTAACAACCCTTAAATTAACATTCTAAATGTTGGGCCCGTGCTATGCCACGGGCAAGCCTCGTCTAGTTGCAGTGAAATTACATTATCACGGAGTTTCATGTCAATGGGCCAAAAAGTGACCAGTGGACACTATTTCTACTTAAATATCTTATAAATCCATTGAGTGACCATTCAACTTATGGATTACCTGTTATCATCTCATAGAATAATAACTCACAACATTTCTGATATGCAATTTTATAGATATATAGCAATGTGTTTCATTTGTTAAACTCTAATTTCTGCAACAAATTCTCATAAGTTGATATTCAAGAAAACATAAGAAACTTTCACTTCCGTCCCCTCATCCCCACCCCACCAGAAACTATACAATCAAAATCTTGGCAAATGTCGAAACGACATGTTTCCTGTGTTAGGTGACGACTCTAAAACTCTTTCAAAACCATTTTGAATTGCCAAAATTGTAACAAAACAACTCCAATACACTTACTAGTCTTTGAACTTAGTGAATTTTTGGAAGAGTAGGACATGTTGCAGCTTCACTTGGCTTTCCTGATTTCGAATTACACTGAGATTTTCTTCTGCAAAATATATTCCACCTTCTCTTTGTTTTCACCAGCTTTTGGAACTCTTCCTTCATGTTGTTACACTCCTTTTCAAGCTCGGAAACACGTCCCTTCATGTCCTCAATGCTTGATCCCCTTCCCTGTGTAGTGTTGTCACCATGTTGTCCGATCGCTCCACTTAGATTCTGTGAGTTGTCAAGATTCTCAGACACAAAAAACCATCCTGAAATGGATGTACGTAGTCGAAGCTGTTCAAAAAATAAGACTTGAACGATGACCCTTAGAGGTAGCCTCTCGTTTTGAGCAGCGTGTGTGCTCGCCTCTAATGAAAGCTTCTGGCAATTCATTAGTCTGCAGATTTGTTCTCTTTCAATATCTGTAAGCCAAGGATGTGCCTGAAGTTGAAAATATTTTAGGTCAGTACTTCATTCACATAGTAATTTTTTTAAGTTTCTGGCTTATGTTTAGATCGTTAACTAAACAAATACTACAGTCAGACCTCTCTATAACAGCATCGCTATATAACAATTATTCTCTATAAAATCCAAGTTCCCTTTAGAACCAATTTCCGTGCTATGTTATAATTTATAACTGCACTTCGCTATAACAACAAAAAATCTGAAACAACGAAGCTGTTATAGAGATGTTTGACTGTATCATCATAAACTAAAAGAACTACTTTTTATACCTTCAAATATATATCGATTGCACGATAGATACCATCAGCAAGTGGCCTAGCATAATCTGGGATTGCAGCAGCAAGAGACTGAAATTTCGGGAACTTGAAATTAACATCAGGCGCCACCTCAGAAAGGTATGAATCCACCAGATTTGCCACCCTTGTTATTGAAGCCAAGGACTGATTACCTTCCACCAATTGATTTTCTTCCATTATACATGGAGATGCAGCAGCAGAAGCCTGGTCTAATAACAAGAAATGGTCCAGAATACGCTGAAAACAGTCGATATCATATAAAGTCTCGACTGAGTAACCAATATTTGGTATTAGCAAATCATCAAGTGTAGCTTGATCTAATTGCAACCCGACTCTTCCTTCCAAATTTTCCCTGCACGACGGACTAACTTGCAACATCATAGCAGTACGGAGCAGCCTAAGAAGAAACCTAGTCTCGGTTACTCCTTTCTGTTTTGGTAATAACTCCACGATCTCTTCTAGAAGCGCCCTCTGATCCGCCTCTGATGGTGTGGACGCTGATTTAGCATGGCTAGCGTCCTTGAAACTCGCTTGCCTATTCATTAAAGGAATATATTTCTTTGCATAAAACACGAGGGCGCCTGATATATTTTCAGGCCTCATTCCTCCAGCTTCAACCGCTTGAATTAAACGTTTGTAGAGAGGTAAGCTGAGGAACGACACATCTTCGTACCACCAATCATCAGTCATCGGCTGTGGCTTCGTTCCAGTACTTATACCGTTCCATACATCAGAACCCGTGGTATTATCATTACTATTCTCCATTACAGGCCAATTAAGTAATTTTGAATCGCTACAAGCTTTCATCGCCAACGAGTTTATGCATCTCGACACAATATGAAGCTCTTCAGCATGTTGTAAAACTTCTTCACAGGTTTCTAATGCTTTTATTGTGTCTGTCCAATTTCCAAACACATCATTCAGAAAAGCCTCAGTTTGTGTAACTAGATTTCCTTCCCCGTATTCGTTGGTCATTTGTAAATACTCAGATGCACATCTAAGACTCACTACATTTAGAGGTGTAACTTCAAATCTAACACCATAACAAAATTTGGCTACTAACTCAAATGCTTTAGCTCCACCAGGTATATCAGTAAGCTGCAGAACGCATATCGATCCATCCTCTTTCGTTGATTCGCTCATAAGCTTTTCTAGAAGTCCACTTCTTGAGAGCAAAGGGAACTGCACCACAATTAAGTGAGCTGTTTGTGAATACAACAACAACAACGGCATACCCTGTATAGTCCTTAAATGTGGGGGTCCGGGGAAGGTAATTTGTGCGCAGAATTTATCCCTACTTTGTGGAGGTAGAGAGGTTATTTCTGATAGAATCTCAGCTCAGGAAAAGCAATTCACAACAGGTTTGAAAAATGAAAACAACAATGAAGAAGCCATGTTGAAATAATGAAAGCAAGAACGGTAACAACAACAAAATAACAACGCAATAAGAAAACCGACACAAGGGAAACTCAGGTAGTAATAGAGATTGAAGGCTAAGACTAACCATAGAATACAAACCATAGATTTTGTTTGTGAATATCATCTTGAATTAACCATAGATTACAAAAAGGAAGAATTGGTACAAGTATATGTAGATTCCCGGGATGGCGTTAAGTGCATTAGCAAAGAAGATACTATGAGAAATGCTAACAACAACAATAACAACTACGCCTCAGTCTGAAACTAAATTGAATTTAAAGAGAATAAGCAATCAAAGAGTGTACCTTGTGTAGATAAAAAGACATTTCTCCAATTTCAATTGTAATGTCACTTGGAAGTCCTGATTTACAACGCCTGAACAGAGTTTATGCATAAGCTTCATAAATTCACTGTTGATGTTAGCTAAATCAACTGAAAAAAAGTCTTTCAACAAATTATTGGATAGTATTTGATAGGTACTGGTTATTTATCAACTTATTATCCACTCATTAGATATCCCTATAATCAATATTAGGTTACATAACCAAAACCAAAATCTCCTGGAAAATATGAAAGTTATATATCAAACATTTAATGTTATATCTTTTTCCACTATTCAGCTAATACAAAGGTAACCTCCAATCATATACTATTACTCAAATTCTAGATAACATACTTGGGAGTACTGAATCCAATAATCAATTATTTAAACTCTACTACAAATAACAAAAAGAAAAAATATCAGAATATTATGTACAAAAAAAAAAATTTGAATAAAATACTGGAAATGTTCACATAAAAAATTAGGTATTTTGACTCTCATACTCCGAACCGTCACATAAAATGGAATAGAGTGAAGTAGTGAACCAACTATGCATATTAGCTCATTTATAACACAAGAATAGTTCCCTCATAAATTGCTTGTTAAAAGGTAACATTAAAAAA
>MU726607.1:8554-22495 GCA_026770625.1 Nicotiana glauca | reverse complement strand
AACCTGCTATTTCATCTAAGTATCGTGGAAAAAAAAACAAGATTTCAGATAATAAGGATGATAGAGTAACATATTAGATATAACCAACAACAACAATAACATACCCAATATAATCCCACATAGTAGGGTCTTGAGACCTTACCACTATGATGTGGAGGTCTAGAGACTGTTTCCGATAGAGGGCAGGCCTCAGCTCAAGGAACGTATAAGCAAAATGGTAATGAAAAAGAAAAACAATAGTGTAGAAGCCATGAAAAAGCAGTAACAACATCAAGAACAACACATAGTAGTCGAAACCTAAGAATAGAAAAATATGAGAATACATACTAATATTACTGGTATGGAAAAGACGAACGCAACAGGTAGTAGTCGAAATATTATGTCAGATATAACCAACAACAACATACCCAGTGTAATCCCACACAGTGTGGTTGGGGAGGGTAATGTGTACGCAAACCTTACCACTATGGTGTGGAGGTAGAAAGACTGTTTCCAATAGACCCTCAGCTCGAGGAACGTATAAGTACAATGGTAATGAAAAGGAAAAACAATAGTGTAGAAGCCACAAAAAAGAAGCAGTAACAACAATAAAATAATAAGATGATCGAAACGAACGAAACAACATGTAATAGTCGAAACCTAAGAATAGAAACATATGAGAATACATACTAATATTACTGGTATGGAAAAGACGAACGCAACAGGTAGTAGTCGAAACATGTTAGATATAATCAAGAACGCAAAAAAACTTCCCATAATAAATTAGAGCAAAATATTACCAAGTCTGGCCTTCACAGCAGAAGGCTTCGGATTTAGAACCAAGTTTCAGTAGTGCCATTTTGGTTGCATGAAACAAAGACAAATATAGTAAAAACTATATTTAGAAATATAAGAAGGAAATAGGAATTTTGGTGTAATTGTTGTAAGTTAGAAGTAAAGTTTGTGAGTGAATTGAGTCCCGATTCTTAAGTAATAAAAGAGAGAGAATCGGTTACTGAATTTTAGCAGTTGTTGAAAATGTCCTCACTCTCCTCCTAATTCTCACTAGGTGTGGATTTAGTCTACGTGCTATACTTTAGGAGCCAAAATCAATTCATTTTTTTAGTAATTTCTTTAAGGGATCTTTATCCAAATAGTTGATCCGATTCACTATTTACTTTTTCTAGCTATAATCAAACCTCTTTATAAATAAGCTTATTTGTTTTGAATTTTTTTAGCTGTTATAAAAAATATATATTATCATATAAGATGAAAATTGGTTCCATAAGAAACTTGGCGTCAATAGTGAATGACGAGACCATTATTCAGATGGTCGCTAAACTACGTGAAATTATGGAATAAAATCACTTTTCTTTCATTTGTAATAAGAAAGTTATTCAACTATCCGTATTGCACTCTGATGATCAGTCAACCAGATGTATTAATTTTTTCAGTGAAAAATGCTGACTTGCCAGTTCACATGGAATTTTGGACCATATAAAATAATTAAAAATCGAACAAGGCATATAAACACATCCATACACCCAGTTCGACCCATTTATAAACATAAAGATCCGCTCAAACGTTTTACAACACTCTTTCTTCTAAACGGGTCGAATCGGGACGAATTGAGTGTACTGGTAAATTTTTATGTTTTGTTTGGGTATTTTTTTTAAGCGGTCCACAAATACACGTGGACTGCCAAGTTAGCATTTTCTACCGAAAAAATTAATAAAGCTGGTTGAGTGATCATCAAAATGCAATAGGGATAGTTGAGTGGCTTTCTTATTACAAATAAAAGAAAAGTGACTATTTGAGTAATGGACTGTTATATAGCGATGCATTTATAGAGATGTCTGACGGTAGTATATAAAGATTATATACTAACTATATACGATTATACATGAATTATATATATATTATACATTCACCGATTATATTTAGTTTAAACGATTTAGTGGACGATTATTTAGGATAATTAATCTACTCAAGTTTAAACAAATTGGATTATGATACTTGACCCAACAATTGGTTGAGCCCAAAATAATTCATCAAATCAAGGGGACAAAATAGAAGAATTAACCTAAATAGTCGATCACCTAACCGTTTAAACTAAAAATAATCGGTAAAGGTATACTATATGTATTATATGTATACATAATTGTATATAATGAATGTATAATCTATGTATATAGCTAGAAAAATTAAACAACCAATATCGCAGGCAATTTGTGTAGATATCCCGAAAATAAGTTAAGAACTATAACTCAACCAATCAAAACGCAATCTAAAGTCTAAACCATATGTATATAAATTTATAAGAGAAAACTACCTTCTATAGCCCCTCAAAATTTTAATAGCCTATGTTTTGTCCTACTTATAAAAAATGGCCCTTCGGACCAAACGTATTGCATATAGCAGCCGAAAGGAATAAGCATGACAACGCAAGTGCCTGTAGCTCAGTGGATAGAGCGCTTGTTTCCTAAGCTGAGGGTCGTAGGTTCGACCCCTACCTGGCGCGATAGAGCAACCTATTTATGCCCTTTTAAATGTACTTCTGGATCTGATAAGTATTAGATAACAATTGAATGAAATATGTAATGCAGGTCATATACGAAATATCTATTTTTGTATTTTTTTGGTATAATAACAGACTATTTTTGTATATTTTTTACATAGTGACAGTCTATTTTGTATATTTTTTGTAAGTAACAGTCTATTTGTATAGTGACAGTCTATTTTGTATATTTTTTGCATAGTAACACTCTATTTTGTATAGTGGCAGTCTAGTTTGTATATTTTTTGTATAGTAACAGTCTATTTTGTATAGTGACAGTCTATTTTGTATATATTTTGTATAGTGAGAGCTAATTGTATATAAATTGTATAGTGACAATCTCTTTAGTATATTTTTATATAGTGATAGTCAATTTTATATAATGTCGGTCTATTTAGTATATTTTTTGTATAATGACATTCTATTTTTGTATATATTTTATATAGTGACAGTCTATTGTATATAAATTGTATAGTGACAGTCTATTTTGTACAATTCCCTTACACTTCCATGTTTGCCCATTAGGTACCCTTTAAATCTCATGAACACAAACTCCAGACAAATACGGAAGAGTTCTCAACCTATGCTGCCAACAATCCAAAAAGGAATTTAAGTTCTATAAATTAATATAATTACATATAAATTTTAACCACTTCTGTTAGTGAAAAGATTGGTGGTTGAAATTTGCCAGAGCAAGAATTATCCAATTACTACGGATTTAGTATATTGAAACATTCAAATAAATCCATTAAGGAATTTCGTCGAGCAACTCCGAGGCATGACAATGAAGGCTGCTCCAAAGTTTACAAACTAACAATCACCAAAACAATAGGTAGCTATCAACCTAAGACTAATAAACGAAAAACATTTCTAGAAGAAAATTAAATTTGCCACAAAACTAGAAAACAGACATCCACAGACGAACTTCATCGAACAATTCAGATGTAATGACAAACTTCAAAAATGCTGCTTTAGAGTATAATCGCTGAGGGAGAACGAAGTTAGGGCTTTGAGGAGCTAGTGGTTGTGGTGTTGGGTGAGGAGGAACGGAGGGTGTTATTTGAATTCTGACAGCAGCGGAAGAAACGACGGAGAAAGATGAGGAGGATGCCCTAGAGATGGGGAAGATGGCAGTGGTCTTGGGCTAGCCTTTTAATTAGTTTTGGGCTATAAAATGCATAATGCAATTTATAGCTAGTTGCTGATATTAGTTTCTAACGGATGGCCACAAATGAAGGGAATTCCGTAATTTTGTAAGCATTTAGCAAATAATTTATGAGATAATATATTTACTTTCACTTTATTTTTTCCAAAAAAATAAGGAGGGGAGATTGGGTTATGTACAGCGAAATATATTGATATCGAACCTTATTTGACATATCTTAATTAATTCATTCCATTTCGATCCAAACAAACTTTGAATAAGCTGAGTCATGATTTATGTTTACCCTAAAAATTGAGTAACGATTAAACTTGTAATGTGATTTTTAAGAATATGGCACCTAATACCAATTGATAAACGTAAAGATAGATGATGCAAAGTGACAATAATGTAAAACAAACCAATGCTTGGTAAATACCGTCGAGCTAATGAACCCTTGAGCTTGATAGAGTAAGAATACTTAAAGAGCAGTAAGTTAATGAGTAGAAGAAAGAAATATTATATTGCTTTCATATTCGTGAATGTCCCGTTTACAAATGATGGGGACTCCCCTTTATATAGTAGATGAGTCCTAATTATGGTACAATTCTAATTACGAAAATAAATCCCATGATGGGTATAAATAACCGCCCTTGATTTGATCTATTCCGAGATTTTTGCCATGATCTTCGATCGATTACATATATCTCGTCTTTCCATTATTGCACTTCACTCAAAGTTGGTCATACTTAGCCTTGATTGTTGTTGGTGTCGGTCTCAATGGACACTTCGATCTTTAGGCTCGATGCCTCTTCATCGAGCTCGGGTCTGATTCATCGCGAGACTACCCGCGATACAACTCCCTTGTCTCTATCAAATAGCAAAATCGGGTAGGCCCAATTTTGATCGTATATAGATAGTCCCCTCGTTTCTTAGAGTGTAATAAGAAGAAACGAACTGAGCCTTTGGTTTTGCACCTCGACCAATTATGATGCCACCCTCATGACGTAAGCAACGGAGGTGACTGGAGCATCGCGTCTGCACATTTCTCAAGATTATTAATTAATGCAGGGTCGGCCACTAGTGCCCTTGAACCGCCATGGAAAACATTATAAATAGCTCCTCTTCATAATTTTCCCAAACTTTAATTTCAAAATTTTTCTTAATCTTCAAAGCACTCCTACTTCCTTCAAGTTCCTCAATTATACAAATTATTCACATCCCGTTTGTCAATCCTCTCTGAAAATAACAAACTTCATCTTTTTATTTTTTTTTAACTCACATAGAAACGGAGAAAACATATAAAATCATCTCACAAAAGGGAAAAGCCTCTTCATCGCGGCTGGCCGTTGATAAAACGCCGGTGGAGCCACGTATTGAAGAGTGTGTTCTCGGGTAGTGCGATCTCACTTCCGATTTCAAGATCAAAGAACCCTCATCAGTCCCTGGCCGATGTGAGTCGATGTCGAGATACATATGCTCTATAACCGAAGGTGACCTGAAGCAGTTGAAAAAAGATAGTCGTTGGAAAGGCAAGGAGGTGGTGATCCTGACCCCTGAAGAGGACATCACCACTCACGTGAACGGGTTCTTGAGTGTTTACACTTACCCTTTTATGTTGGGTCCCGTCGACCCTGTTATCCTTGACTTCTGTCGCCAATACCAAATAACCCTGGGCCAGATCCATCCTTCATTCTGGCACATTATTATTTTCCTTTGATTCTTCGTGAGCCAGGTCGAGGGGATGCCTTTTACACTCGACCACCTTATTAGAATGTACAACCCCCATCTCTATCGAGGAGGATTGATAAGGCTTCTGCGCCGAGCCACCAAGGTGCTATTCTCGAGCATATATGAAGACAAGGACCGGGGATAGATGGGCCATTTTGTCCGAGTGAGGACTTCTGATATAATTTCGGACGAGAAGATGTTGTTCCCTAAGGAGTGAAACATGAAGCGTAAGCACGAACTCACCTATAACTTCTGTCTACTGTTTTGTTTATTTTGTCTTTTCATATTGACATCATTTCCTATGGTACCGCGGTTTCTTAGGTGCCTCGTGCAATCTCAAACCTTAAAGGTTGGGTTCGAAAGCTGGCCTTAACCTCTTCGTTACTCTAAACGCTGTTGGCGTGATTTGGCCAAGGGCCGATGAGAGGCCAAAATCATAGTAAGCTTCTTTATCGTGTTTAATACCCTTCTATGAAATGTGTCTTTCTTATTTTTACTTGATTTCCTCCCATACAGGTCTCAGAGACAATGCTGTCATGAGGCAGCCCCCACCTGGGAAAGAAGAGGCCTTGAAAATGGCCAAGGACAAGAAGAGGAGAAGGGCCTCGCCTTTCGATACTCCAAAGCCTAAGAAGAGCAAGGCTCGTAAGATGAAGAGTGATAATGTCGCGCTGTCTGCCGACGCATCCCAAAAGCTACGAGATGAAGAAGAGGAGAGAGAAGATTCTGCTTTTAGCTGGTGGCTCGAAAGAGAGAAAGCATCGAAGCTTCAAAAGTAGCTGAGCCAGTAATGGTTGAGGACACTCATCTTCGGACAGAAGAGATCTCAGAAGATGGTCCGAGCAAAGTCCCCGAGTCATTGGGGGCTGAAGATGTCTCTCGCCGTGATGAACAACCGGCGAGTGCCTGACCACCGTGACGAACAATCGGTGGGTGTACCTGGAGGGTCCAATACTGAGGCCCTCCAAAAAGAAGAGAGTGCCCCAATTGACTTGCTCGGGGCAATAAATATTGATGATTCACCGCCCCTTCCCACATTTTCTAAAGGGTAATTACGGGAGACCCAGTCTATTGAGATCCCCGATGTGGAAAGGTCCCACGAAGGGGATGACTTATTCCGTGGCTGCTTCACAGGGGTCAATGATGTTTCCGACCTGGACGCATCGATCATTTTCAATGAGGCTCAGTGACTCCTGAACTAGGAAGATTTCATCCGCTGTTATTGGGTTTACATTTGCTTTTATTTCCTTCCTTTCTACATAGGTTGTGAAGCTTTATTAGGAAACATTTTCCAAATCCTAAGCTGAGCTAAATCAGTGTGAGACCGATCTCAAGAGGCTCACGGAGGAGAGAAATGCCCTCAAACTTCTTTATGTTCAAAAAGAAGAGGAGATTAGGGACCTCTAAGCAGAATTAGCAACAAGTCATAAAGAGCACACTGATCTCATCGAGCAGGTAATGCAAATATTTGATAGTTTGACATATCAATTTGATATTAGCGACTAACACTTAGATCCTGAAGGTTCAACAGAAGGATGAAAAGCTTTATCAGCTTTGTGGGGAGGCTGAGATAAAAGAGGCAAAGACTTTGAGGTGGAAGCAGAGCATGGATCGTCTTGCCTCGTAGAAAGATACCACTTGAGTCCAGCTATCTTCAGCTGAGCGTCAACTCCAAAGCATGAAGGAAGAGAGCTTGGCCCGAGCCAAGAAAATTGTAAAGCTAGAGACTTGGATGTCCGCTGAGCTTGCAAAGGCCGCATCTGTAGCGAAAAAAGTGAATGCCGATGCGTAGGTGATCGTGGCTGTCTACCGAGCTGATACTGAAACCACTAATCCTCGAGCCAAGGATATTTTCGATGCTGCTTAGGTTCGATTATCCCCCGTTGCCGAGCATGCTAAATGCAGTCTCAGAGAGAGACACTCGAAGAGATTCATGCTTGTGGCTTTGACCTCATGGCTGATATCGAGAATGCAAAAGTGCTGGAGGCCGAAGCCGAAGCTTTGCTTTTTGATGATGATGACTCCGGGAAAGCGAGTAGATCCGAGAGCGTATAAGATGAAGATGAAGCTCTCAGGGAAGAATAGGCACATAGAAATTTTTTCTTCTTTTTTGGATTTTTGTGTAAGGCCTTGAGTGGTCTTTGTATGCATATATAAAATATCTTTTTTCTTTCCGATCTGTCTCTAATTTCTATTTTATGAAAACTTTGTTTTGCTTTTTGCCTTATGATAATTCTGATTTACTTTTGGTCTTGTGAGAAATTTGACTCACTTAGTTGCCTTGTGAAAATTTTGTTAAAATTTACTATAGTTTCTATAGTCGAATGAGTACTTGCTTGAACTCGTTGTAGAAAAAACCCTTAGGTTTTGGTTAAGCGAGGGCGGGTCCTCGAGCTTGACAAAGCAATGGCCCTTAGGCTCTTGAATCATGCTGATATGACCTCAAAATAGTGGCCTTTTCCCCTTTTCAGCTTAAAAAGATTAATCATATAAGAATTTATAGCACGAGGTAACTCTGTACCCATTAAGATTATCGAGGGTTAGAGTTATCGAAACTTTGTTATTCCCTAACATAATTTTGTTCGAGAGTACGAACAATTTAGTACCCCTTAAGGTTACCCTTTGTAATTTTGCCAAGGGTGGCCTTGTTTAACCGATTTTGTGAAAATATTTGAAGGCATGTTTGATTACTGAATTCGAACGTCTTCGAATCATGTTAGTTTGGCCGTAGACTTTAACTTGATATTTTCCCATTGGGTTTGTTTCTCAATTATACTTCAGGTTTTTTCGAAGTATCAGTCCCCGAGTGGGGTGGCCGTAGCCTATAAAATCGAGGGTTGTGTTTTTAAGATCTTAAGATTTTGAATTTTAACAATTCGAACTTGTCGATTTTTGGACGGCTTTCTCCGAGTACGGGGTTAATTGCTCTAGCTTTAGTTGTGATTGGCTCTTAAACTAGCTTTCGTAATATATCGTAAGTCCGAAATTGTAAAGTAGAAATCTCACTAAGGCATGGAACATCTGATAAGGAAAAAGTACTTCTTTCAATAGATTATTCGTGCGTACATATTTTGTCATTGGTCTCGGTCAATCTACATAGGCACGGTTTTTTTTTTATGGGCTTGGCCCTTTACAAAATTTTCCTATCAAAACCCTATTGACACGAAGCATCTTCGTTGAAAACATAACCTTTGAGGTTGATGCCCCTAGTATTTGAGTTGATTGTAAAGAATCCTTGGATACTATTGAATTGTCCCCATGTAGCACAAATAATTGTTGCCTCATTAAAAACCTTGCCGAAAAAACCTATTTGGGATAACAACCGATCTAAGGGAAAAAGAGTGCAACGCATGCTTTAAAAACCTAAAGTCTTCGTGTTGAAGAGCTTCTCGACGTATTCAATCGAACACCTGCAATAAGTTAGTGCCAAATACTAATTAAAAAGAAGAAAGTTGTACCTTAGCAATAATATCATTTGAGGAGTGATATGTTCCAATTATTTGGCAATTATTCGCCCTCCATTGTGCCAAGTTTGTAAGATCCCTTTCCGAGGACCTGGTATGGAACTTCCCAATTCTGACCGAGTTTCCCCTCATTAGGATCTCGAGTGTTGAGGGTGAATTTTCTTAGAACTAAGTCCCCTATCTTGAAGTGTCAAAGGTTGGCTCTTTGATTATAGTATCTTTCGATTCACTATTTCTGGGCGGCCATTCGAAAGAGTATGGCTTCACGCTTGTCATCTAGTAATCCAAGGCTTGTGTTCATAGCCTCGTGATTTGATTCCCCCGTTGTGTATCAAAACTTGACTCTAGGTTCTCTGACCTCGACCAGGAATAGAGCTTTGACACCATATACTAAGAAGAACGGCGTTGCCCCTGTACTAGATTTTGACGTCGTTCGATATGCCCAAAAGACTTCGGGAAAAATTTCTCTCCATTTCCCCTTAGCGCTGTTCAACCTTTTCTTTAGGTTTTGAATGATATTCTTGTTTGTCGATTCGCCTGTCCGTTCCACTAGGGTGATACGACATTGACAATATCCTTTTTATTTTGTGATCTTCGAGGAGATTCATTATTTTGCTGCCGATAAATTTCCATTTTCACATGCTATCTCGGTGGGCATCCAAATCGGCATATGATGTGATCCCAAATGAAGTCTATAATTTCTTTCTCTATGACTTTTTCGAAAGCCCGTGCTTTAACTCATTTAGAGAAATAGCTAGTCATAAATAAAATGAATTTAGCTTTACCTGGGGACGATGACAAAGGTCCAACGATGTCCATCCCCCATTTTATGAATGGCCACGGGGATAGGACTGAATGAAGTTTCTCTCCGGGTTGGTGGATCATCGGTGCATGCCTTTGGTATTTGTCATATATTCGAACGAAGTCCTTAGTATCTTTTTCCATACTGTCCCAATAATATCCTGTTCTGATGACTTTTTGAACCAGTGATTCGGCACCTGAATGGTTCCCACAAGTGCCCTCGTGAATTTCTCGTAGGACTTAGTCATTGTCTCCCGGACCCAAGCATATTGCCAATGGCCCATAGAATATCCTTCTGTACAATGTTCCCTCTACGGCCAATGTAAATCGTGCAGCTTTTGTTTGTTGAGCCCTCTATTCCTTAGAGTCCGATGGAAGTTTCCCATTCTTCAGATAATTAATATATTTGTTCCTCCAAACCCAAGTTAGTCTTGTAGAGTTTCTTTCAGCGTGGCCTTCTTCGACCACCAATTGTGAAAGTTGTACGACAGTCCCTGAGCTAATTTCATCATCTTCGACTGATGACCCCAAGTTTCCAAGGGCATCGGCCTCACCATTTTGTTCTCGAGGTACATGTTGTAGGGTCCATTCTTTGAACCGGTGTAAGGTTACCTACAATTTATCCATGTACCTATGCATTCAATTTTCGAGGACCTCAAAGGTTTTGTTGACCTGGTTAACCATGAGTTGGGAATCACACTTGGCCTCAATGAACTTAGCTCCCAAACTTTTAGCCAGCTCGAGACTTGCAACCATGACCTCATGCTCGACCTCATTGTCAGTCAACTTAGGGGTTTTGATAGATTGTCTAATCGTATTTCCAGTGGATGGCTATAAAATGATGCCTAGCTCGGATCCCTTCACATTCGAAGCACCGTATATGAAAAAGGGTCCACCCCCTCCCCCCCCGAGGATGTACCTGATTTTAGAAATAGTTCCCTTTCGACCTTGAGTACAAGGGCTGGTGTAAAGTCGGACAAGAAGTCTGCTAAGAATTGAGACTTGATGGCAGTTCGGGGGGTTGATACTCGATATCGTACCCACTGATTTTGACGGCCCATTTTGCAAGTCGACCCGAGAGTTTGGGCCTGTGCAAAATATTACGAAGGGGATAAGTGGTTACAACACAAGCTTGGTGACGTTGAAAATATGGTTTTAATTTCCTAGAGGCGCTTATTAGAGCAAGCACTAATTTTTCTAAGTGTGGGTACCAGGTCTCTTATTCACTAAAGTTCGGCTAACATAGTAAACAGGAAATTGTGTTTACCGCGACCTCCGATACTGCCAAATATAAGTAGAGTTGCTTGTCCTCTTTTGGAGTATGAAGCAATGGTGGGCTCAAAAGGTGCCAATTTAATTCCTCCAATGCCTGTTGGCATTCTGGGGTCCAAGTAAAATTGTTCTTCTTTTTAAGAAGGGAGAAGTGCGAGCACGTGATTTTTGCCCATACGAATTATTCCCATAAAACAATTTTCCTTTGTGTGCAATTTTGTGAATTTTCGTGGTTTTCAGTTATTGTTTGTATTTGTGTGCGTGCATGTTTATTTGATCAATTAATAAGAAAATACAAAAATAGGTTGCATTTGCATTTAGGATTTAATTTTATAATTTTTGAGTTAAATCGTAAATTATTTATTTTACAATAATTGGAAAATTATAAAAATAATGCACTTTGCATTTTTAGTGTTTAATTGTGTGATTTTGGTACTTAATTATTTGCAATAATTGTTATTTAGAGTTAATTAGTATCTTTAAGTTAATTTGGTTTTATAATTTAATCTAGGATTTTAGGTTTTACTTTTTAAAATAATTTAGGAATAAAAGAAAGAATTAATAGAAAAAGAGGAGGAAAAGTCGTACTTGGGCCATTAATCCCCAGCCCAAAACCAAATACATCAAATGCCCAACCAAAATCAACCCAAAACCCGGTCCAAGGAGTCCAGTGACCAGGCTATCGAAACGACGTAGTATGGGATCGAAACTATGTCGTTTCGATGCCAACGAATCTCAACCCTTCATTTGTTCACATCCGACGGCCAAAATCTCGCCCCATCACCCGCATCCGATCCCGACCCTTTTGCATCATAGACCAACCCGGTCTCTATTACAACTGAACGATGTCGTTCAATTTGAGTGAATGGTCCAAGCCGTTGATCTCGTTTGATCAAACGACCTGGATCCATTCCCCTTCCTAGTATATAAGTTCAAACCACACCCCACACCCCAAGCCAAACCCTCCCTCATCTCCGTCTCCACACCCCTTAGAGACCCTAGGAATTTATCACCGCCCTCCGCCATAAACTGCCGGCCGAAAATCGCCTCCGCCGGCGGTCGGCGTCCAAACACCTCCAAATTTACACAGTGTGTTCACCATAACCTCCCCATCCCTGATCCACCATCCATTTCCCTCGACTCCTAGCCCAGCCTTTCGAATATTCGAAAAACCAAATGGTTCTTCCGGCGCCGGCTTCGATGGCCACCAGAATATCACCCCAGAACCCCCTCAACCTCCTCATCCCAACCCCTAAAACCCTTTCCCTCGAGTCATCCCAGAATCGCTCGAATGTTGAATCAAGGACAAGAACCCTAGCGCCGTCGCGAGATCCTCTGATGGCGGCGCTGCCTCAAACCAGTCCCAAAATCACACCCTACAATCACCTCATCTCCCTCACCTCAGACCCCTTAAAACAAAGTTACCATCCCAAGCTTGTGTTCATTCCAAGCCTGATTAGCCTCAAAATGGTGTTTTTTGTCTATTCTTAACAAAAAACAGACGATTTGCACCATCTCGAAGCTAAATCAGAGTTACTAGTCTATTTTTGAGTCAACTAGGTAAGTTTCTTTCATTTTTTTTGTTGATTCATTTAGGTGTTTCACCTTCTACTCCTTTTCTCTTCTTCTCCGAAATCTGTGTGAGACTATATTCTGATTGAAACCTTGTTTAGTTTTGAACCCAGTTCTTTGGTTTTACTGTAGTTAATTAGTATTTATTTCGATTGAATTTTAGTCGTTCTTTTCAAGTTAGTTGGTGTTGTTTGTTTTATTTTTGTGACGACCCGACCCGTCGTCTCATATGTTGTTGCTCCATTTATTACTTCTTCATATTTCATTATTGTTATGTGGTGTGTGAGAGTTGATTTGGAATGGTTTTGATAAGAAATGAGGCACTTAGTCTCTTTGAGGAAAGCTTAAGTTGGAAAAGTCAACCGGATATTGACTTATGAGTTATAGGGCTCGGATGTGATTTCCGGTGATTTGGTTAGCTTCGGGGGATGATTTGTGACTTAGGAGCGTGATCGGAAGTGATTTTGGAGGCCCAGTGTGGAATTAGGTTTGAATTGGCGAAGTTAGTATTTTGGCGAATTCCGGTGGATAGGTGAGATTTTGATCCGAGGATCGGAATGGAATTCCGAGAGTTTCTGTAGCTTCGATATGTGATTTTTGATGTGTGTGCAAATTTTCAGGTCATTCGGACATCATTTGGTGGGGTTTTTGATCGAATGCGTGTTTTGGAAGTTTTTAAAGAACTTAGGCTTGAATCCGATGTGAATTGATGGTTTTAGCATTGTTTGATGTGTTTTGAGGGTTGGAACAAGTTTGAATGAGGTTTTAGGTTGTGTTGGTGTTTTTGGTTGAGGTCCCAGGGGCCTCGGGGTGAATTCGAGTGTCTAGACGAGAGTTTTTGAAGTTTGCTTCAGGTCTGATATTGCTCTCATTTGGTATTTATGCTTCTGCGGAAATGGACAGCAGAAGCGGTTCCGCAGAAGCGGGTAGAAGAGCGCAGAAGCGATTTCATGTGGGTTTGAGGAGCTCCGCATAAGAGGACCCTTTTCGCATCAGCGGGTCCGCAGGAGCGAGTGAATAACCGCAGAAGCGGTCTTGGGTGAACCGCAGAAGCGGAGTTCGAGTCGCAAAAGCGAAGATTGGGGTTTTAAGTGAGAACCGCATAAGAGGAAGCGGGACCGCATAAGCGAAAGATGCTGTGGACAGAAGGGCTTTAAATGTTATATTTCATCCGCGAGCAAGAGGTAGTTTCCACCATTTTTGAGCGACTTGGAGAGCTATAGGCGAGAATTTTCGAGGGTTTTGACTGAGAATCGATTGGAGGTAAGTTCCTTGGCCTAATTATTCGAGATTATGTTTGATTTAACATGGAAATTGGTGGAAATTCATCAAAAATGGGGTAAGTTAGGGCTTGAGAAATTATAAGTTAAAAATGGAATTTGGAGGGCCAAATGGACTCCGATTTTGGTAAATTTGATATGTAT
>MU726602.1:19085-39515 GCA_026770625.1 Nicotiana glauca | reverse complement strand
ATTACGTACTCATGCTACACTTCTGTGCATTTTTGTTGCACATGTATATATAACTCTAGCAGCCTATTGGGCGTAGCAGCACGGATGACGCTGGGACTAGGTGAGCTGCATCATTGAGGTGACCGCAGCTAGAGTAGTTCCTTCCAATGTACTGTATTTACTTTTCGTCCACTGTATTCCGGGCGGATGTTGTATTTTATTTCTCTTATCAGTAGTCGCTCATGTACTTGTGACACTGGCTTTCTGGGATGGTTTACAACGGATTTGTACTAATTGTTATTATTTAAATTTGAATTCTAGTAGTGGACTTTTATTTATAAAAATGGAAGGAAAAACCTCAAATTTTTCAAAAGTATTAAAAGAGGAATTAATGGATAAGTCAGTTGGCTGGCCTGACAGAGGTGTCCGGCACCACCACGACCCTTAGTGGATTTTGGTCGTGACAACATGGTATCAGAGCACTAGGTTCCCGTCGGTCTCACGTGTCATGAGCAAGTCTAGTAGAGTCTCGCAGATTGGTACGGAGACGTCTGTACTTATCCTCGGGAGGCTGCGGGACTGTTAGGAGTACTTCCCTTCTTGAATTCCTTATCGTGTGGTTCGATTCCTTTGAGGCGTATGCCTTCGATTCCTTCTCACTCAATCTTACGCGACGCGAGCGCTTGTTATAAATCGAAAATTGAAGGATTGTAATGGCACTACAAATGTGGTGTGAGATGATTTTCCCGGTATAGTTGATTGGACTATAATAGTCGTATTTTGGAGGGATATTCTATTGTTTCAACTCAGTAACAGAACTTCTAAGAGCCTTGAGGCTAGGCACAGGTTGTCGTGATGCTTATGAGCGATTATTCCGTAGCATTGTTGTAATGGTAGGATCGTTCCCATGTGTTGGGGCAGTGAATGTATTGAAGGGAGGTTTACTCAGTTTCTAATCTAGGGATTCAGTATTTTATTCCCGACAGGGGAAAGTCAATCGAACTGGGGATGGTCAGGTGTGAGCTGGTGGAAGTAATGAGGCTTGGTAATTGCAAGCGTGGTGGAGTTCTCCTTTATATTATGGTGCTATCGTCCTAATTGGACGTACTAAGGTTGTCGATGTTATAATCTGCTACAATTCGCCTTTATGGCGAGATATTGTGAAATAATATTGGAGGTACAACTGTCAGATATCGCATGATGCAGTGGTTTAAGATCGAATCAGAATTTCTAATGTTGACGGCTCGATAAAGATGACCTTTGGAAAGGTTTTGAAGTTGGTAGCAATGGTGGATTCAAGTGCCACGAAGATAGATTTCATTTAAGTCAACAATTGAGCACTAAAGTATGAGGAAGGACATGTGGGAAGTGTCAGGTGGCGTTTAAAACTTCTGGAAGGCCAAGTATGAGGAGCAAGGTCGAGTGGTTAATTAAAGAGTTGAGTTACGCCAAAGTGGGAGAGTGGCGGGTGTTGCATATGGGCTTGGTAGTAAGATGACTACGCGCCTTAAAGCGAGTTTGGATCGAATTGGGGGATTTTAATAATTGGTGGTTGAAACCTGCGGGTATGATGTGAAGTATGGGCTATGATGCGACAGAAGATTGGTATGGCGGAAAGGAGCTGCTTGAAATGGAGGAGGGTCAGCATAACCCTGAAATTGGAAGGATATTGCCGTATATTTAACTGATGTCCGCGAGGAGCGAATGGACTTGTGCAGCTGGAAGGTGAGCTCGAACTCAGGATGGGCTATTGGTGTCATAGTGAATGTACCCCGTGCAGCGGTGTGGGAATATGTCGGGAGGTGATTCCCCTAGGTGGGGTTATTCCCCGTGAGGAGGTTAGCGGTCGCATGGTTGGCGAAGCTTCTGCAAAGAACTATATTGGTTTTTCAACAAAGAGATCGATCGTGCGAATGTGGTTAATGATTCAGAATATGAAAAATGGGGATTTACAGGAAGATTCCGAGAAATTTTGATAACTTATGGCGTGAGGTTATGCCAATAAGAAGTAAAAAGTTCGGGCGAACTCAAGAATGGTGAAATGATGGCTGCAAGCTAAGTGGAAGAGCCCCACCGCTTATGATTGGGCTGTATGATTAACTACTTGCGTGATTTCTGGTTATTAGCATTGATGTGTTAATTCAGCTACAAGAAAAGACCATATGTGGTAATTCGAGCAAATGAATTGTTGGAGGCATGCGATGGTTGGCCTTATGGGCTCACGTTCGAACTTGGGAAAAGGTTCAGAACTTATGCCTTATATAGAAGCGGGTTTAAAGGGGAGTGGTTCTGCCAAGTGTTTCGTTGAGAGGGTATTAATGTTCTAAAAGATTCATGGAGTTGATTATATTTGGGACCAAGTCAGAGTGGGTGGCTCCCAGCAACGGTCCTAGTGGAACTCAAAAGATAAAGTGTGGTGCCCGATGATTTCGAGAATATAAGTACAGTTAAGAATCAAGCTTTGTAGCAGTTTATGGGAAGAGGCACTGAATGTTCTATGAAATTTTGACTTGTGGTGTAGCATCTGAAAGATATGAAATAGTTCGAGGGATTTGAGACAGCCTGGTCTCGTGATTCAAGGACACTCAAGGTGAGTGTAGAGGGAGTATGTTATATGTTGAATGGAGTTAGTCTTATTTTTAAGGCAAGCAAGGAGGAATTGGAAGAAGGTAAATTGACTAGCCATGGTTGAATTGGCATATTGGGGCCAGTGATCAGTTCGGTCCGCGAGATCAAGTTATGTGTATGATTTGTGGAGGTAAGTGTGAGGCCTGTCGGTTGCCGCGATTGATGACTTATTAGGGGCATTCTTCTGTTGTGGCTTGTTATGTGGAAGCAGATTCCGGAAGGGCTATGGTGGCTTGAACCACTGCTTGCAGATCTGCATATTCTACGGTTATGAGAAATTACCGGTGTATTGCTATGATTCTCCTAAAGTGAGTTAAGTGCAAGGTTCTTATATGATGAAATGTGAAAATATTAATAAATTCAGAGTTATGATGAAAATCGTATTCTATCATATGTCGGCACGCTGGCTGCAGTGAATAGCATGGAAATACGAAGTGAGGATCAAGGTTGCGGTTCAGTATTGACAAGGATGTCAAGGGCTCGGATGAGCAAGGAAAGGGTTGAATGATTAGAGTAAATTGGTACTGTCCTCAGCGTCACCTGAGATCGATGTGTTGAGGAAGAGGTTTTGCATCCTGGTAAAGGATTCTGGATCGCTTTTCAACGTTAGTGCGTCCGATGGTTTAGATGTGCGGACCCGTTATTTATTTCGAAAGATTTTGGGAGCGTGTCCCACGGGAAGATTGTATAAGTGTGACATGTAGTCACTTGATTGGCTAAAGATTTAGACCAAGTATGAAAATTGTGGTAATATCATTAATTTGAGAATTTAGGCCTGGAGGGCACTCTGTTTAATGGGTTATGAACCAAGGAGGTTGCTTCGGTTATGATGGTTGTTCTTATGTGTTATGAGGAAAAGGGAGTTACTGTGGACCTTTGAAAGGTTATTAGCCAAATGGGTGCAATCAGAAATCGGCTTGAGATCAACAGATTGATTTATATATGTGAACAAAGCTTTATATCAGGCCAGTTGTGTTTGTTTCAACGAGCGTTCCCTATGAGGAATAGTCGGGGTGTTAGTTTGTCATCAGCTATTCTAGGTAATGATGTATTTCACTGTATGAGTTGTGAGACGGCTTAGTAAATTCTTATGTGTTGAGGTTCCGCGTTGCGATGGTGTTATGTGAGCAAGATGGCTCTTGAGATTTAGATCTTGTATCACACCTCAGTTGTGCTTGAGTTTGTAGCCTATAGCGCTACGTGTTTTCGCGGGGATGGTATTATGCACTTAGTGTGCTTACGATCGAAATTCGATATTTTTTTTTATTGTAATGAGCAGATTTAGCTCGAAGTGCAATCTCCTTATGTGAGATCTATGTATGGATCGGGTGGCACGCCGCCATGGGTATGTTATTTAGATCGGGTTGCGCGCCGCAACAATGTGATGTCGAGTCTGGTCCTCTATACGTTATTTTCTTTGTGTGTTTCGCTTTCTATTTTCTAAGAAAAGTCCGTAGTAGTGCGGGAGTTAGGTAATTCCTTCTAGAGTTCAATTTCCTGTTTGTGTTGTTTTCGGATTGGTGGCCTATTGGCACATTGTGGCGTCATATGAGACTTGTGATCACATTCGGAGTGGCTTATTGCCGAGCAGTTCGTACTGGGTAAGATGAGATTGTGGGATTTAGGATCAGTGCAATCTGATTATATGAAGTATATTAAGGAGCGAAGATCATTATTTGGTTCAGAATGTGGTAATGTTTCTTGTCAAAAGTATAGACTTGAGGGTTGGTTGACTCGGTAGTTGATTATGAATTTCGGCATCTCATCCATCGTGGTGGTATTGTAATAGTTAGAGTAAGACCTATGTAGTTCATGAGGTGCAATGGGAGCATCAGATTCGTGGAATTTCGATTAATTCGAACAGAAATGTTATTGTGTTCCTATGAGTAAAGTGATGCAAAGTGTGAATTCAGCAGAGTTATGCAGTCATGTTTGAGTACATCGTATTGATTGATACGGTGATCATATGATTGGAAACGGGCCTGGCATAGAATTCCGGATGTTGGAATTGGGCTCTAAGGCTTATCTGCTTGAATAAAGGGGAATATCTTCAGAACTTATCGAGCTAATGTGCTCAACTAAGTTGTGGTAGCACGGGAAGGTGCATGAGGTGCTAAACAGTGATTTCAGACTACTCTAGTGTAGTTCTCAGCACGTTTCAGGATGAACGTATGTTTAAGTGGGAGAGAATCTAACGACCCGACCGGTCATTTTGAGCCCTAGCATGTCGTTCAGCAGTCTGAGGCCATGAGCAGCTTAATTCCAGGTATTGTGACTTGTTCGTATGGTCGGAATTTAAATTCGGGAAGATCGGAGTTAGATTTAAATGAAAATTCTCATTTGAGAAGCTTAAAATTGAAAGAATGAACTAGGATTGGAATTTTGAGTAAACGACCTCAGAATCAGGATCTGAAGGTTCCACCAGGTTCGTATGATGATTTCGGACTTGGGCGTATACCCGGATTGGGTTTTGGATAACCCGGGAGCGTTTTGGCGCCTATTGTGGAAGTTAGCATTTTTGAAGGAATTTCTTAAGTTTGGATTGGAGTGCATTTCAGCGTTATCGATGTCCGTTTGGGATTCCGAGAATGGGAGTAGCTCCGTATGGTGATTCTGGAGTTGGGAGCGCGATCGGATGTGAATTCGGAGGTCCGTAGGTCATTTTGAAGCCGTTTGGCTAAAGATAGAAATTTGAAGGTTTTTGGGAAGTTTTACCGGAAGTGGACTTTTTGATATCGGGGTCGGAATCCAATTCCGAAAGTTGAAGTAGGTCCATAATGCCAAATATGACTTGTGTACAAAATTTGAGGTCTATCGGACGTGATTTGATAGGTTTAAGCATCGGAAATAGAAGTTGGAAAGTTCAAAGTTCATAAAGCTTGAATCGGGGTGTAATTCATGGTTTTGGCATTGTTTTTTATGATTTGAGGCCTCGAGCAAGTCCGTAATGTGTTTTGGGACTGGTTGGTATAATTGGTTGGGGTCCCGGGGGGCTCGGGTGGATTCCGGGTGGTTAACGGATTAAAAATGGAATTTTGAAGAATGTTGAAGGATCTGGTTGCTGGTGTTTTTGCTTCTGCAGAAATGGGACCGCAGAAGCAGCCCCGCAGAAGCAGTTGGGGGAGCCGCAGAAGCGGTTTTGTTCGAAGGATTTTGGACCGCAGATGCGGTCAAGGTTCCGCAGAAGCGGGACCGCATCTGCGGAAGAGGGGATCGCAGCAGCGGAAAAAGGGGGCTGAGCCCAGGACCACAGAAGCGGCTTTCGACCGCAAAAACAGAACCGCTTAAGCGGTAAAAAAATTTCCCCAGAAGCGAAAATAGCTGGGGCAGTAGCATTGTTTTAAAAGTCGGATTTTGGCCATTTCTCTCTCATTTCTCATGGCTTTGGCGATTTTGGGAGGATTCAAGAGAGGTTCTTCATCAACAATGTTAAGGTAAGTTATTTCTACCTATTATGAGTTAAATACATTAATTATGTATGGATTTTAGTATGAAAATGGGTAGAAAATTGAGGGTTAGAGGAAAACCTAGAAAATTATAATCTTGGATTATAGCCATGATTACGAGTATGGAATTAAGAGAAAATTATATATTTGAGTTCGTGCGTTCATGGGTAAACTTTATCTTCGAGAAATTTCAGAATCCGGGCACGTGGGCCCGAGGGCATTTTTGTCAACTTTTTGTTCGGGGTTAGGAATGGTTATAAATTGGGTTGTAAAGTATAATTGAGCATATATTAATGGATTTATATGATCGTTGGCTAGTTTTGGAGCATTGTGCGTTGGTGCAAGTCTTCGGAAGAATGTAGAATGCCAGTTGCGGATCTTCGGAGCGAGGTGAGTCTCCTTTCTAATCTTGTGAGGGGGAATTTACCCCATAGGTGCGGTGAATGATTATGTGCTCCTATTTTTGGGGGCTACGTACGCACGAGGTGACGAGAGTCCCTGCGTAGCTACTATTATGCTATTGTCCGGGTAGCTAGGACCCATAAGCATGTTATACTTGAATTAATTATGATCCCATCGATGACTTGGATTGTTTAAATCACCCTTGATTATTAAACAAATTTAAAAAGAGATTAAACATCATTTCCTGAATTTGTTAAACAGAGAATTGGCTTATTTGGATAATTATTCCTCGATAAAATTCTAATTGGCTATCTGAGTATGTATCTTACGTGTACCTGCGTCGCATGGATGATTCGCGATCAGGGTGATTGATCGCATTAAACTAATAAATGAAATTCTAAAAAGACTTAAGCTTTGTTTTCTAAAAGTTATTAAAGAGAATTGGCCTTTCTTTGATAATTGCTCCATGTTGACTTCTTGACTGATTGTCTGTCTGTGTGTGTTTATTTTGGAACGGGCCGAATGCCTCGGCAGATTAATAGATGCATCTATAGGCGCGCCGTCGACCCTCGGCAAGTGCACATTTATTTCTGTTGGATCGGGCCGTCGCCTCAGTATGATTTGCGCACGCTTGTATTGCTGCCCGGGCCTATTTAAGTCGTTACATGCCTCACTCTGGCTCGAGATCATCTTGTTAATGATGAAAAGAAATTTTGGAAAATTTCCTATGAATGAATTATGTGTTTACTTGTTCCCTCTATCTGGATAAAAATCATGTTAGAAAATAAATTCACTGTTTGATATGTATATTGAGAATAAATAACCGTTGGACCATTAGAGTGTGTCAAAGTTGACCATCTCGTCTCTACCCCTTCGGGATTAGGCGGGACACTCACTGAGTACACGTTGATTACGTACTCATACTACACTTCTATGCATTTTTGTTGCACAGGTATATATACCTCTAGCAGCCTATTGGACGTAGCAGCATGGATGACGCTGGGACTAGGTGAGCTGCATCATTGAGGCGATGCAGCTAGAGTAGTTCCTTCCAATGTACTGTATTTACTTTCCGCCCACCGTATTCCGGGCGGATGTTGTATTTTATTTCTCTTATCAATAGTCGCTCATGTACTTGTGACACCGGGTTTCAGGGATGGTTTACAACGAATTTGTACTAATTGTTATTATTTAAATTTGAATTCTAGTAGTGGACTTTTATTTATAAAAATGGAAGGAAAAACCTCAGATTTTTCTAAAGTATTAAAAGAGGAATTAATGGGTAAGTTAGTTGGCTGGCCTGACAGAGGTATCCGGCGCCACCACGACCCTTAGTGGATTTTGGATCGTGACAAGAAACCCCCTCACGAGATCGGTGTGTTCTAGGCATCTCTATGGCAAAAGATGTGTTAATATAACAAAAAAAGCTAAGAACGGAGAATGG
Organism: Nicotiana glauca; assembly: GCA_026770625.1. Lineage (NCBI taxonomy): Eukaryota > Viridiplantae > Streptophyta > Magnoliopsida > Solanales > Solanaceae > Nicotiana > Nicotiana glauca. The sequence continues at coordinate 31,616 of MU726602.1, read as the reverse complement.
AAGAGAGAATCAAAGAAATCATTGGAAATACGGGAGGGATGAGAAAGAATAACCAGAGACGAAATGGCCAAGAGTTTTTAAAAAAAACAAACCCTCCACCTATTTATAGGATTAGGTGGCGCCAGAATTGGAGAGGAAGGATGCAAAATGACGCCTAAATTGAAGCGACAAACCATCAAGCTCTATCTCGAAAACATGCATAATGATGATGCAAATGGAAATGACGTTATTTCCCGATAAGACACACCACCCAGGGTATCATTGAGCATGCTAACCTTTCGTTGTTAGCAAACCATGGCGATTCGGAAAACCAAATTTCTCCATAGTGTGGGCGATGTCCGCTTATCAAGGAAGCACCAAGCCGCAACCTTGACAAGTAGAGGGACTAACAGTATAGGTCAAAATTTGGATGTCCATGGCTACTGATGAATACGACAAGAGACGAGATCTTCACAATACGATATCCTGTGGCCGTTGAAGACGACGACGGTCGACAATGGTTAAAGGACGCATGACTTTTGTAGTAGCATAGGCCCAACAGGAGGCAGTAGGAATATACTTTTGAAATATCCTCTATGATATGTCTTCTAGGGTTCATGAGGGGATTGTATCTTATATATAGTGAGTAAAAACCCTTGTGAAAGGGAGAAAACTTTTGGCTAAGAACACCTATTGTAATATCTTTCTACATTCAAGGGTGGCATATTTGACGCTTAATCATTCAGTTTCGTGAGAACAAGAAATACTATCCACCTTGTTCATCCCTTGTATCTTTTAAGCTAGAGTTTATTATACTTAGCTAAAATTTGTCTCTTTATCTTTTTTAATTGATTTAATCAAAAAGATCTCAATATCTTTTTGGTCAAATAGATTTTCCACTGGGATACGTGTCGTGGCTTTTCTTTAACAATATGCGAGGCCGAGGAAGAAATAGAGATGAGCCGCTTATAAAAAAAATAGAAGAGATGAGCCGCAAGGGTTAAAGGGGTCAGTGAATTAAGTGGGGACCTAATGTACCTTTGTGTTTGGGGGAGACAAAAAGGTATGAAAGGATTGACTTGTGAGTGAGTGCATGAGGCATTCTTGGGATGGTTAATTGTTTCCCTCTGTTCCAATTTATGTGAATTTGTTTGACTGGTACAGAGTTTAAAAAAATGAAGACTTTTGGAATTTGTAAACCTATACAAGTCAAAAATGGGCCCAAAGTATTTGTGTGGTTATAAAAGCTTCTCATTAAAGATAGAATTGTAAGTTAAAACTAAATTATTACCAAATTTAGAAAGGGGTAATTCTCTTTGGAACGAACCAAAAAGGAAATAGGTTCACATAAATTGGAACATCTCATATTGTTTTCAAATCAGTCATTCTTTTAATAATCATCTCGTATTGTTTTCAAACCGTAGAATTTATCATTAATAGTAATATTAGGGTAGGCGGTCTACATTATAATCCTTAAAATGCAGTATTTTTTCAAGCCTTCTGTAAATACGAAATACCTCATGCACCAAATTATCCCTCACTATTCGATAACATCTGAAATAACTGATTTAGATCTTACTAAGTAGGCCTATTTAAAAAGAGAAGTTCTCTTTAACAAGGATTTCTTCGTTTTCATTACCCGAACACAAAATCTTCAATTAATGAAGGATCAGGGAGTCGTCTATCCCGCCATATATCCCTTGATAGTAGATTGTTTAGTTCACCCCACTATATATCCAATATGAACTAAATTTATAAAATAATCAGCATATAATTTTTTAGTACTAGCTTTAGTTTACGTGCGTCGCACGTGTTTTTTGTGTCTACTAATAAAATGTGTATAAAATTTAGAATAAGAATGAATTATCATTACTAAAATTCCTGCAAAAAGCGACCAAACTTTAGCGACAAAAGTTGGTCTGTCAAGAAAAGCGACCAAAGTTGGTCGCTAAATTGGTGAAAATAATAAAATTATAATTTTAAATAAATTAGCGACCAACATTGGTCGCAACTTGGTCGAACATTTTGTCAAACTGTTGAGCAGACTGGTCAGACTGGCTTGGTCAAAGAATTACTCAAATAGCGACCAACGTTGGTCGTTTAATGGGACCCACTTATTAAATTTTAATAATTATAATATTCTTTTTAAAAAATTAAAAAATACAAATAAATAAAATTTAAAATTAGCGACCAAAGTTGGTCGCTACATAAAGAGTAAACAGATTGAGACCAACTTTGGTCGTTAATTTGGGACCCAATTATAATATTTTAATAATTATAATTTTGTTTAAAAAAAATTATAAAATGTAAATAAATATAATTCAACTTTATCGACCAATGTTGGCCGCTCAGTAGAATATAGACCAACTTTGGTCGCTAACCTGGGACCCAGTTCTAACGTTTAACAATAATATTAATATTTTAAATATTATATGAAAGATAAATAATATCTGATTTAAATTTAGCGTCCAACTTGGGTCGCTAATTTAAAATAATGTATATTTAGCGACCAAAATTGGTCGCTATTTAGGTCAACATTGGTCAAAATTAAAAATCACTTTTGTATTTACTAAATAAATAATATAAATATTAACCGTTAACACTTTTGTAATACAAGGGATGAATAGGCATATCTACCGTGGAACCCTTCCACTCCAATCTCGGCGATCCTGGTATCACTAGTGAAACAGTCTTGGCATGGCAATCAAGGACGGCATGATATAGAGATAATCAATCCATGCCCAGTATGACCTCAAAATCAATCATATCAAGCAACAAAAGATCTGCTCTAGTCTCGAAACCACAGAAAATGACCATACAAGACCGGTAGATCCGATCCACAACCACAGAATCACCCACAGGAGTGTATACATAAACAGGAGTGCCCTAAGGCTCAGGAGAAGTAACCAGGAAACGAGAAAACAGAGGTGATACATATGAGTAGGTAGATCCTGGATCAAATAATACCGAAGCATCTCTGCCACTAACGGAAATAATACATGTGATGACGACATCTGAGGCCAATGCATCTGGCCTGGCTGGTAGAGCGTAGAATCTAGCTGGAGCACCGGCTGTTTGGCCTCCACCTAACTGAGTAGTAGCTAGCTAACCTCTCCCTGTCTGGCTTCCACCTCTAGGATGGCCTCGACCTGTCTGCCCTCCACCTCTAGGTGGTTGGGCAGTTGGTGCTGGAATCATGGCCTGATCACTCTGCTGCACGGCCTTGCCCCGAAGTCTGGGGTAATGCCTCCTCATTTGACCAGGATCTCCACACTCAAAGCAACTCCGCGGTGCGGCGACCTGCTGCCCAGAGGGCTGACTCTGATAACCAGAAGATCCACTGGAAGAAGCCTGAACAGCAGGTGGACGATATGAACCCTTCGTCATAGCACTGAAATGAGGAGTGGAAGAATCCGGAGGACCTGAATACCCACTGGAGGAGCCTTGAATAGCTGGTGGGTGATAAGAACTCTCCGGCATAGGGCTAAAATAGGAGCACGCGGGAGCACCCCGAGCAGGTGGTGGTGCTGAAACTGGGGGCCTGCTAGACTGACCCCTACCAAACTGACCTCTACCCCTAGCTGGGGTGCCTCTGAACTCTCCGGAGAATCTAGCCCTCTTATCCTGCTGCATCTGCTCTCTACCTCTCAGACAATAACCTCAATCCGGCATCCAATCTCAACCACTAGATAGTACCCTGTACCCATCTCTACCTCTCGAGCCATACCAGACCGGATGGTGCGATGTAACCCCGCAACAAACCTCTGCACTCTCTCTGCCTCTGTGGGAAGTATCATAAGCGCATGGCGAGACAATTCAGAGAACCTTGCCTCATAGTCGGTCACTGACATCTGACCCTGCTCGGGTGCTCAAACTGATACCGTAGCTCTTCCCTCTCAGAGGGTGGAATGTATCGATCCAGGAATAACTGAGTGAACTGACCCCAAGTGTAGGGAGGAGAACCTGCTGGACTTCCAAGAACATAGGACTGTCACCATCTACGTGCCCTGCCCTCAAGCTGAAAAGTAGTAAAGTCAACTCCATGTGACTCCAATATCCTCATGTTGTGCAGTCTGTCCCTGCACCTGTCTATGAAATCCTGGGCATCCTCATGAAGCTCACCCCCGAAGATGGGAGGATGAAGCCTGGTCCATCTATCCAATAACTTCTGTGGATCACCATTCACAGCTGGCCTGGGCTGGGGTGCCACTGTAGTAACTGGCTAAGCCCCACTTGCGGGTAGTGCACCCGGAGTATGATACGCTGTGGCTGCGTGACCTGGAGCCTGAGCAGTAGGCGTCTGGTCTCCCTCTCCTGCCTGTGAAGTAGCTGGGTCTGCTGGAAATAAACCAGCCTGAGTCATAGTGTCCATGAACCTTATCATGCGGCCCATAACCTCCTGAAATCCCGGTGCTATCATGAAATCCGCCGGAGTAGGCTCACCTTAGGGCACCTCGCCCTGCTCATCAATAATTGGATCCTCTACAGGATCTGTTGGTGGTACAACTAGAACGGCTCAGGGTTGCGCTCGTCTCCTACCACGAGCTGGTACCCTCCCCCGGCCTCTACCTCGGCCTCTAGCAACATGGAGGACAGCTTCTCCCGGGTCCGAAACGTCAGTGGTGTGAGTCCTTACCATCTGTGAGAGAATAGAAAAGGGAAATTTAGTACACTAAGCACTGCACAACAGGAAATGAATAAAGAGTAGTTTTTCCTAATACTCTATAGCCTCCCGAAGATAAATACAGACGTCTCCGTACCGATCAATAAGACTCTATCCGGTTTGCCTATAACTCGTGAGACCTACATGAACCTAGTGCTCTAATACCGTGTTGTCACGACCTATTTCCACCATAGGTCATGATGGCGCCCGACACCGTTGCCAAGTAAGCCAATGTGGAACATTTCTATCTCTTTATGTTATTCTTAGCGGAATTTAAGTGAAATAACTATCCGAATTTGAAATTGAAACCCAAAAGTGATAGATGAAATAAATAACATAATAATACAACCCCAAAAACTAGTCTACAAAAGTGTGTGCCAGGACCTGGTGTAACAAGTACGGGCATCTAGTAGAATATACAAAAGAAATATCTCTATCCTACTGTCCGAGATAAGGAAAAGACAGCAAAAGTAAAGGAAGACTCCATCCGGCTGCTAAATGGCATAGGAAGGAAGTAGCTCACCGTGGAAGTCTCTGCCGCAAACTAAAGGGCGCGCACCAAACTGGTAACCAGATGTATCTGCCTCAGACCCTGTACAATTATGTACAGAAGCGTAGTATGAGTACATAAACAATATGTACCCAGTGAGTATCCTGTCTAATCTCAAAAAAGTTGAGACGAGAGGTCGACTTGATAGTTACTAGGGTCAATATAATATAATGATAAGGTGCTATGCTAAGCATAAAAGTCTCCAATAATTAGCAAGTAATAAGGAAAAACAATAATCAGGTTCTTGACCCTATTTCAGTTGTCATTTAAAGTTCAAATACTTATCAAGTAAGCATGTCATGTCTAAGCTTTAGCACATATGAATACATCATGCGCAACCATGCCGAGGTCGACGGCCAGCTCCAACAGAAAATAAATTGTGCACTGCCGAGGGTCAAACGACACGAACCATAAATGCATCTATTCTCACCGAGGCGATCGGCCCGATCCGTAAATATCAAGAAAACATCAAGAATGCACACGAAGGCTCATACATATACAAGGAAGCTCTTACTAAGCTTAACAAGTTCACATGTTCACTTTATATTTCCCTTAAGTTTATAGCATATCATGAATAATCATAGTGGCAATTTAAACAAGAGATACCCCCAAATTAGGCATGATGTGGGTCCTAAACTATGCAAATAATTAATATTATAGTAGCTACACACAGACTTTTGTCACCTAGTGCGTGCGTAGCCCCCCGCATTTAGCACAATTACTCAGTTATTACACCTAGGGGGACAATTCCTCTTACAAGATTAGAAAGGAGACTCACCTCACTCCGAAGCGCACTTCCAATATCAAGAACAAGCCTAACCCTCAATTAGTAGCCGAACGAGTACAAACTAGTTAAATAAAGTAAGAACTAGTCAATAAAGGCTTACAAGGTCGAATTCTAACTATTTAAGTAATTTCCCAACCTTTCCCACAAGTTTCCTAAATTCCGACCCCGGGCCCACGTGCCTGGATTCTGAGATTTCTTTGAAGGAAGTTGTTCTCTACAACCTAAGGATCAATAATATATGATTTCTAGTCCATTTCATAACAAATTTCATGCTTAAATCTTAGTTTTATTAAAACCCTAGGTCTAGCTCTAGCCCCTTTGATTTTATCTAATTTTTAGTGTTTAATCTACCTAATATACATGTATTTAAACTAATAATGAGTGGAAATAACTTACCTTGAGATGCTAAGTTAAAACCTTCTCTCAAGAGCCTGCAAATCGCCCCAAGGTTGAGTGAAAATGATAAAATGGTGTTTGAGTTCGAATTAAATGAAGCCTACTGCCCAGCAATTTTCGCTTTGCGGTTTGGATGCGGTCCCGCACCTGCAAAAAGGGAGTCGCATCTTTGGAACTGGGCAAAATGGAATGGACCGCTTCTGCGGTCTGAGGCCCGCATATGTGTAACCGCTTCTGCGGTTTTGGGATGCTTCTGCGGCTTGGGCCTAATATGGTTGGACTGCTTCTGCGGTCTAGGGGTCGCTTAAGCAGAACCGCATCTGCGGTATCTAGGCCGCTTGTGCGGTTTCCCTTGGCCTTGCCCCTTTTCGCTTCTGCGATTGATTGATCGCATCTGCGGTCCAAGAATCGCAGATTCAGTTATTACAGAAGCAGCAATTTTTAGTTGCTTTTCTTAAATTTCCTACTTCTCTCGAACCTCGCTCGTTTGACGCTCGGGGCTCCCGAGCCACGCCCGAACATACCGCCAAGTCTGAAATCATGAGGCGGACCTACTCGAACCCTCGGAACACTCAAAACAACGCTAAATCTAGGAATCACACCTAAAACCAAATAAATCAAACTATTGAACTTCAAGTTCTTAATTCTCCTCTAACGGGTCAAAACGCCCTTAAACTACTCGGATTGGCACCAAATTTTACGGGCAAGTCTTAAACAACATTACGGACCTGTACCAAGATTCGGAACCAAAATCCGAGCCCGATACCTAGGGAATCAATGATTACTTAGTTTCTTTAATTCTTTAAAACTTCAATTAAACAATTTTAAATAAAAATTCATTACTCGGGCTAGGTACCTCGGAATTCGATTCCAGTCATGCGCCCAGGTCCCATATATTCCCACGGACCCTCCGAAATTGTCAAATCATGAATCCGGGTCCGGTTTCCCAAACAGTTGACCGAAGTCAAACTTGGTCTTTTAAGAAAATCTTAAAGAAGCAAATGGACATATTTTTACTCAAAACCCTTCCAATTTCCGAACCAATCGCCCCCGAAAGTCATAAATTAGTTAAAGCAAGTACGGGAGGTTTTGTTTATGGGAACGGGGTTCTAAAAGGTAAAATGACCGGTAGGATCGTTACATTTTTCACCTCTTAAACAAATGTTCGTCCTCGAACGGGCATAGAAAAGTACCTGGGCCGCTGAATAAGTGGGGATATCTGCTCCGCATGTCCTCCTCGGACTCCCTGGTTGCCTCCTCGACCGGTTGGCCCCTCCACTGGACCCTCACTGCAGAAATCCTCTTGGATCTTAACTGGCGATCCTGTCTATCAATAATGGCAACTGGCTCCTCCTCATATCCCAAACTCTCATCCAAATAGATGGTACTAAAGTCCAACACATGTGATAGGTCGGTATGGTACTTCCGAAGCATCAAAACATGGAAAACTGGATGAATTCCCAATAAACTGGGGGGTAAAGCAAGCTCATAGGCAACCTCGCCAACTCGTCTCAACACCTCAAATGGGCCAATAAACCTTGGGCTCAACTTTCCCTTCTTCCCGAACCTCATAATTCCTTTCATGGGCGAGACCTTCAATAGAACCCTCTCGCCAACCATAAATGATACATCCTGTGCCTTCTGATCCGCATAGCTCTTTTGTCTGGACAGTGCTGTGCGAAGCCTCTCCTGAATCAACCTTACCTTATCCAAGGCATCCTATACCAAATCTGTGCCAAGTAACTTAGCCTCACCAAGCTCAAACCACCCGTTAGGAGAACGACAACATCGACCATATAATGCCTCATACGGGGCTATCTCGATGTTGGACTGGTAACTGTTATTGTACGCAAACTCCGCTAAGGGCAAGAACTGATCCCACTGCCCTCCAAAGTCAATCAAACATGCTCTGAGCATATCCTCCAAAATCTGAACTATCTGCTCTGACTGTCCGTCGTTCCGAGGATGGAATGCTGTGCTAAGCTCTACACGAGTCCCCAACTCACTCTGCACGGCTCGCCAGAAATAGGAAGTGAACTGAGGGCCTCTGTTTGATATGATGGACACCGGCACACCATGCAATCGGACTATCTCCCAAATGTAAATCTGAGCATACCTCTCCACTGTATAAGTAGTCACCACAGGAATAAAATGGGCCGACTTGGTCAACCTATCCACAATGACCCATACTGAATCAGCCTTCCGCAAAGTCCGCGGTAGCCCAACTACGAAGTCCATGGTGATGTGTTCCCACTTCCACTCTGGTATGGGCATCTGCTGAAGGAGGCCACCTAGCCTCTGATGTTCATACTTGACCTGCTGGCAATTCAAACACTTAGTCACGTACTTCACTATGTCCTTCTTCATACCTCTCCACCAGTAATGCTGCCTCAAATCATGATACATCTTCATAACTCCCGGGTAGATAGAATACTGCAAACTGTGTGCCTCATCTAGGATCCTCTCCCTCAGACCATCAACATTAGGAACACATAGACGACCCCGGAGTCGCAGAATGCCATCCTCACCAATAGAAACCTCCTTGTCACCTTCCTGAAGTACCGTCTCTCTGAGAATACGCCAAATGTGGATCATCGAACTGTTGGGCCTTAATCTCCCCTAATAACGAGGACTGAGCAACCACACATGCTAGAACTTGGCTGGACTCTGAAATGTTCAACCTCACAAGCCTGTTAGCTAAGGAATGGATGTCCAGAGCTAGGGCCCTCTCCTCTGCTAGAATGAATGGCAAGCTACCCATGCTCTCCGCCTTTCTGCTCAAGGCATCCGCTACCACATTCGCCTTGCTCGGATGATAAAGAATGGTAATGTCATAATCCTTCAGCTGCTCAAGCCAACTGCGCTGTCTCAAATTGAGATCCCTCTGTTTGAATAAATGCTGTAAGCTGCGGTGATCAGTGTACACCTCACAAGGCACCCCATACAAATAGTTCCTCCATATCTTAAGAGCATAAACAATTGCTACCAACTCCAGGTCGTGCACAGGGTAATTCTTCTCATGGATCTTCAGCTGACGCGAGGCATATGCAATAACTCACCCTCCTACATACACACATATCCCAAACCAACGCGCAAAGCGTCATAATATATCGTATACATCCCCATACTGGAAGGCAATACAAAAATTGGTGCCGTAATCAAAGCTGTCTTGAGCTTCTGGAAGCTCTCCTCACAATCGTCGGACCAACAGAATGGGGCACCCTTCTGGGTCAAACTAGTCAAAGGTGATGTAATGGATGAAAAGCCCTGCACAAATCGCCGATAATAACCTGCTAATCCCAGGAAACTCCTGATCTCGGTCACTGAAGTAGGACGTGGCCAACTCTGAACTGCCTCGTTCTTCTTAGGATCCACCTTAATACCCTCTCATGACACAACATGCCCCAAGAATGCCACTGACTCAAGCTAAAACTCACACTTAGAGAACTTGGCATATAGCTTCTGTCCTCGCAAGGTCTGGAGCACTACTCTCAAATGCTGCTCGTGCTCCCCCAGGCTGCGTGAGTATATCAAGATGTCGTCAATGAAGACAATAACAAAGGAATCAATATAAGGCCTGAATACCCGGTTCATCATATCCATAAATGCTGCTGGGGCATTAGTCAAGCCGAAAGACATCACCAGAAACTCATAGTGGCCATATCTAGTCCTGAATGCAGTCTTTGGAACATCCGAGTCCCGAATCTCCAGCTGATGATAACCTGACCTCAGGTCAATCTTAGAGAACACTCTAGCTCCCTACAGCTGGTCAAACAAATCATCAATACGAGGCAACGGGTACTTGTTCTTGATGGTGACCTTGTTCAACTGGCGATAATCAATACACATCTGCATGGTCCCATCCTTCTTCTTCACAAATAGCACTGGTGCGCCCCAAGGTGATACACTGGGCCTGACAAACCCCTTTGCTAACAACTCCTCTAGCTGCTCCTTCAACTCTTTCAACTCCTTAGAAGCCATACGGTATGGTGAAATAGATATAGGCTGAGTGCCTGGAGCCAAGTCGATACAGAAATTAATATTACGATCCGGAGGCATGCTAGGAAGATCAGAAGGAAAAACATCGGCGAACTCTCGGACCACTGGCACTGAATCAATCATCGGAGACTCTATGGTGACGTCTCGAACATAAGCTAGATAGGCCAAACACCCCTTCTCGACAAAGTGTCGAGCCTTCAGGAAGGAAATAACCCTGCTAGGCATATCCACCGTGGAACCCTTCCACTCCAATCTCGGCGATCCTAGTATCACTAGTGAAATAGACTTGGCATGGCAATCAAGGACGACGTGATATGGAGATAACCAATCCATGCCCAGGATGACCTCAAAATCAATCATATCAAGCAACAGAAGATCTGCGCTAGTCTCGAAACCATATAAAGTGACCATACAGGACCGGTAGATCTGACCCACAACCACAGAATCACCCACATGAGTGTATAAATGAATAGGAGTGCCCAAAGGCTCAAAAAAGTAACCAGGAAACGAGAAAATAGAGGTGATACATATGAGTAGGTAGACCGTGGATAAAATAATACCGAAGCATCTCTGCCACTGACAGAAATAATACCTGTAATGATGGCATCTAAGGCCAATGCATCTAGCCTGGCCAGTAGAGCGTAGAATCTAGCTGGAGCACTGGCTGTCTGGCCTCCACCTGACTGAGTTGTAGCTAGCTAACCTCTCCCTGTCTGGCCTCCACCTCTAGGATGGCCTCTACCTATGTGCCCTCCACCTCTAGGTGGTTGGGCAGCTGGTGCTGGAATCATTGCCTGCTGACTCTGTTGCACGGCCTTATCCCGAAGTCTGGGGCAATGCCTCCTCATGTGTCCAGGATCCCCGCACTTAAAGCAACTCCGTAGTGCGGCAACCTGCTGCCCAGAGGGCTGACTCTGATAACCTGAAGATCCACTGGAAGAAGCCTGAATAGCCAGTGGACGGAATGAACCCTCCGTCATAGCACTAAAATAAAGGCTGGAAGAATTCAGAGGACATGAATACCCACTGGAGGAGACCTGAATAGCTGGCGTGCGATAAGAACTCTCCGGCATAGCGCTAAAATAGGAGCGCATGGGAGCACCTCGAGCAGGTGGTTTTGCTGAAACTGGGGGCCTGCTAGACTGACCCCTACCAAACTGACCTCTACCCCTAGCTGGGGTGCCTTTAAACTCTCTGGAGAATCTAGCCCTCTTATCATGCTGCATCTGCTCTCTACCCCTCAGACGATAACCCTCAATCCTGCGTACAATCTCAACCACTAGCTGGTACCCTGTACCCATCTCTACCTCTCGAGCCATACCAGACTGGATGGTGGGATGTAACCCTGCAACAAACCTCCGTACTCTCTCTGCCTCTGTGGGAAGTATCATAAGCGCATGGCGAGACAACTCAAAGAACCTCGCCTCATAGTCGGTCACTAACATCTGATCCTGCTCTAGGTGCTCAAACTGATACCTCAACTCTTCCCTCTCAGAGGGCGGAATGTATCGATCCAGGAATAACTGAGTGAACTGACCCTAAGTGAGGGGAGGAGAACCTACTGGCCTTCCAATAACATAGGACTGCCACCATCTACGTGCTCTACCCTCAAGCTGAAAAGTAGTGAAGTCAACTCCATGCGACTCCAATATCCTCAATTTGTGCAGTCTGTCCCTACACCTGTCTATGAAATCCTAGGCATCCTCATGACGCTCACCCCCAAAGATGGGAGGATGAAGCCCGGTCCATCTATCCAATAACTTCTGTGGATCACCATCCACAGTTGGCCTGGGCTGGGGTGCCACTGCAGTAACTAGCTGGGCCCCACCTGCGGGTAGTGCACCCGGAGTATGATACACTGCGGCTGCGTGACCTGGAGCCTGAGCAGTAGGGGTCTGGGCTCCCCGTCCTGCCTGTGATGTAGCTGGGTCTGCTGGAAATAAACAAGCCTGAGTCATAGTGTCCATGAATCGTAGCATGCGGCCTATTACCTCCTGAAATCCTGGTGCTATCATAAAATCCGTCGGGGTAGGCTCAGCTGCGGGCACCTTGCCCTGCTCCTAAATAATCGGATCCTCTACAGGATCTGCTTGTGGTGCAACTGGAACGGCTCTGGGTCGCCCTCATCCCCTACCACGGGCTGGTGCCCTCCCCCGG
>MU726602.1:0-10242 GCA_026770625.1 Nicotiana glauca | reverse complement strand
GTATCGAATATAGCTTTTATATATATATATATATATATATATATATATATATATATATGTAACGACCCGACCGGTCATTTTGAGCTCTAGCACGTCGTTCAGCAGTTTGAGGCCATGAACAGCTTCATTTCAGGTATTATGACTTGCTCACGTGGTCGGAATTGAATTTCGGGAAGTTCAGAGTTGATTTGGAAAGAGAATTCTCATTTCGAAAGCTTAGAGTTGAAAGAATTATCTAGCACTGGAATTTTGAGTAAACGACCTCTGAATCAAGATCTGAAGGTTCCAGCATGTTCGTATTATGATTTTGGACTTGCGTGTATGCCCGGATCGGGTTTTGGATGACACGGGAACGTTTTGGCACCTATTGTGGAAAGTAACATTTTGAAAGAAATTTCATAAGTTTGGCTTAAAGTGCATTTCAGTGTTATCGATGTCCGTTTGGGATTCTGAATTTGTGAATAGCTCTGTATGGTGATTCTGGAGTTGGGAGCATGATCGGAAGTGAAATCGGAGGTCCGTAGGTCATTTTGGAGCCATTTGGCTAAAGATAGAAATTTGAAGGGTTTTGAGAAGTTTGACCGGAAGTGAAATTTTTGATATCAGGGTCGGAATCCGATTTTGAAAGTTGGAGTAGGTCCGTAATGTCGAATATGACTTGTGCGCAAAATTTTAGGTCAATCGGACGTAATTTGATAGGTTTAAGCATCGAAAGTAGAAGTTGGAAGTTCTAAAGATCATAAAGCTTGGATTGGGGGTTGATTCATGATTTTAGCTTTGTTTGATGTGATTTGAGGCCTCGAGCAAGTCCGTAATGTGTGTTGGGACTGGCCCGGGGGACTCAGGTGGATTCCAGATGGCTAACGGATCAAATTTGGAAGTTAAAGAATAGCAAAAGGTATGTTGGTTATGTCATAACCGCATCTGCGGTTCTAGGACCGCAAAAGCGGGACCGCAGATGCGGTCAATCCACCGCAGAAGTGGATTTTTGTCAGGGGCTCGACGACCGCAGATGCAATCAAGGTTCCGCAGAAGCGGCACCGCATCTGCGGAAGGCTGGTCGCAGAAGCGGAAGAGGGGCAGCTTGGAGTGGACCGCATATGCGGTCAAGGTTCTGCAGTAGCGGGACCGCATCTGCAGAAGGTATGTCGCAGAAGCAAAAAATGGCGGCCTAGGGAGGACCACAAAAGTGGCATTTTAACTGAAACTGTGGAACCGCAGAAGCGGTCAAGGGACCACATGTGCGGAAATAGCTGAGGCAATGGGGTCTTTTAAGATCCGGGGTTGGGTTCATTTCAACCCCATTTTTCTTCCATTGGAGCCGATGGGGAATAACTTTGAGGTGCCATTTTCATCACTTGTCATGAGGTAAGTAATTTATGCTAGTTTTGAGTACAAAGTTTATATATGGATTTCGACAAGGAATTTGTGGAAAAACTTGGGGTTTGAGGGAAGACCTAGAAATTTGATAATCTTGGATTTTGACCACGATTTTGGGTATGGAATTTAGAGAAAATCATATATTTGAGTTCGTGAGTTTATGGGTAAATTTTATCTTCGAAAAATTTCGGATTTCCAGGCACATGGGCACGAGGGTGTTTTCGTCAACTTTTCGATCGGGGTTAGGAATTTCTACAAATTGGATTATAATGAGTAATTAAGTATATATTAATGAATTTGCATAATTATTTGCTAGTTTTGGAGCGTTGTGCATTGATTCGAGTCCTTGGAAGGGCGTGGAATGCTGGTTATGGATCTCTAGATCGAGGTGAGTCTACCTTCCAACCTTGTAGGAGGGAATTGTCCCTATAGGTAAAATAATTGATTATGTGCTCCTAATTGTGGGGGCTACGTACGCACGAGCTGACGAGAGTCTTTGCGTAGCTACTATTATGTTATTGTCCGGGTAGTTAGGACTTAAAAGCATGCTATATTTGGATTATTTACGAACCTATTGATAGTTTGAACTGCTTAAACCATATCGAATTTCTAAACGAATTTCTAAAAGGGTTTAAACTTCATGTTCCTAAATTATTAAAGAGAATTGGCTTTTCTTTGGATAATTGCTCCATGTTGACTTCTTGATTGGCTATCTGTCTATGTGTGTTTATTATTGAACGGGACAAACGCCTCGGTAGATTAAATAGATGCATCTATAGGCGCGCCGTCGACCCTCGGTAAGTGCACAGTTTATTTCTGTTGGATTGTGCCATCACCTCGGCATAATATGCGCATGCTTGTATTGCTGCCTTAAACTTAATTAAGTTATTATTGCCTCTTCATGGCTTGAAAATATTTGGATAATTTCGAAAAAGAATTTTGGAAATTTCCTATAAAAGAATTAATTGTTTACTTGTTTCCTTCTATTTGGACTAAAATCATGTTTATAGAAATCCATAATTTAATGTATTATACCTCACTATTGGACCACTAGTATGTGTCGAAGTCGACCATCTCGTCTCTACTTCTTCGAGATTAGACGGGATACTCATTGAGTACACGTTGTTTACGTACTCATGCTACACTTCTGTGCATTTTTGTTGCACAGGTATATGCAACTCTAGTGGCTTAGTGGCATGATTGACACGGAGACTAGGTGAGCTGTATTTTCTCGAGGCGATCCGCAGTCAATAGTCTCTTTAATTATATGTATTTATTTTCTGTCCCATATTGTGTTCCAGATAGTTATTGTACTTTATTCGATCTCTTAGAAATTGGTCATGCACTTGTGACACCGGGGTCTGGTATAGTTTGGAAGTATTTTGTAATGACTGTGTAATGACCCGACTGGTCGTTTTGATCCCTAGCACGTCGTTCAGCAGTCTGAGGCCATGAGTAGCTTCATTTCAGGTACGCATGGTCGTAATTTAAATTCAGGAAGATCAGAGTTAAATTTAAATGAAAATTCTTATTTGAGAAGCTTAAAGTTGAAAGAATGAACTAGGATTGAAATTTTGAGTAAACAACCTCGGAATCAGGATCTGAAGGTTCCAGCAGGTTCGTATGATGATTTCGAACTTAGGCGTATGCCCGGATTGGGTTTTGGATAACCCGTGAGCGTTTTGGCGCCTATTGTGGAAGTTAACATTTTAGAAGGAATTTCTTAAGTTTGGATTGGAGTGCATTTCAGCATTATCGATGTCCGTTTGGGATTCCGAGACTGGGAGTAGCTCTGTATGGTGATTCTGGAGCGCGATCGAAAGTGAATTCGGAGGTCCGTAGGTCCTTTTGGAGCAATTAGGCTAAAGTTAGAATTTGAAGGTTTTTGAGAAGTTTGACCGGAGTTTGACTTTTTGATATCGGGGTCGAAATCCGATTCCAAAAGTTGGAGTAGGTCCGTAATGTCGAATATGATTTGTGTGTAAAATTTGAGGTCAATCGGACGTGATTTGATAGGTTTAAACATCGAAAATAGAAGTTGGAAAGTTCAAAGTTAATAAAGCTTGAATCGGGGTGTAATTCATGGTTCTAGCGTTGTTTGTTATGATTTGAGGCCTCGATCAAGTCCGTAATGTATTTTGGGACTGGTTGGTATGATTGGTTGGGGTCCCGGGGAGCCTCGGGTGTATTTCGGGTGGCTAACGGATCGAATCCGGAGTTTGAAGGAGTGCTGAAGCTGCTGCTTCTGGTATTTGCGCTTCTGCAGAAATGGGGACCGCAGAAGCGGACCGCACCTGCGATGTGGAGAACCGCAGAAGCCAAAGGCCTGGACGTGGATGGGAGCCGTAGAAGAGGCAAGATATCCGCAAAAGCGGAACCGCTTAAGCGGTAAAATTTCCGCAGAAGCGGAAACGACTGATGGCAGAGACTTGTTTTAAATCGGGGTTTGTGTTCATTTCACCCATTTTTTCATGGCTTGGGGGCGATTTTTGGAGAGCTTCAAAGATGGATTTCGTGATCTATGTTAAGGTAAGTTATCCCACCACTCTTGAGTTGAATATATCAATTATATATGGCTTTAAGCATGGAAATTAGAGTAAATATTGAGGTTTTGGTTGAAAACCTAAAAAATCATAATCTTGGATTTTAGCCACGATTTTGAGTATGGAATTAAGACAAAGTTATGTATTTGAGTACCTAAGGTCATGGGTAACCTTTATCTTTGAAAAATTATGGATTCCGGGCATGTGGGCCCGAGGGCATTTTGGTCATTTCACTAAGCGGAGTTGGGAATCTGTATAATTTGAATTTCTAACAAGTATTTGTGTCAACTCCCAATTCCCCAAACCCGGTCGTGATGGCGCCTCTCGTGAAGATAAGGCTAGCCAACAGAACAACAATACCTCTTTTAACAGTTACTTAGCATGAATAAGTCTGAACCTTAGATAATATGATCATAAGTACAGAATAAAACATGATAAAACAAGGAAAACAATCCCGACTCAGCCCGAAATTAGGGTGTCACAAGTCATGAGCTACGACAGAGTTTACTAAAATTGTACAAAGTCTGAAGGTATCATAAATAACAGAAGATAAGGGAGAAAACGGTGCTGCGGACGTCAACAACTACCTTGTTACTCCCAGTCACCGCCTGGTCTGGAAAGAATCAGCGCTCAGGAACGAACTCAGCTCTACCTGTATCTGCACACATGGTGCAGAGAGTAATGTGGGTACTCCAACCTAGTGAGTAATAAAAATAAATAATGACTGAAGGCAAGAAATCTCATAAAAGCACAAATAACGCTATCTCAAGCAATAAAATCAATTACATAATAAAATCGTGAAGTATCGGATAAATCTCTTTTAAAACTGTTAAGACAAACAATTTCAACAAGTAAGAAATCATCAGAACTTGCCCCTCGGTCTCAATATCAAATCTCTCAGTACAGTATCAGTCCCGCGTGCTCACTCCCAACTCACATAGTACAACATCAGCCTCTCGGGCTCACTCCCAACTCACATTAGCCCTTCGGGCTCACTCCCAACTCACATGGGTACGCGTGCTCACTGGGGGTGTACAGACTCTGGGAGGGGCCCCTTACGGCCCAAGCGCTATATAATCATAAGGCCTTAAAGCTTGTCACATCAACATAAGGCCTTAAAGCCTTCTCACATCACATACGAGGCCTGAAAGCCTCCTCACATCACTCAACATATCCTCATATATGGCCCTCAGCCTCAATCAGTCCAGAAAATAATCACAAGCCCCTTGGGCATCAGTAAAATAATGGTGCTCAGCTAAAACCACATTAGAAATATCATTTAAATTTCAAGTTGAGTATAAATGTAGCTGAGTTCATGAAATAGTACAATTCAGTTGGACTGAGTTCCAATAATATTTCAATTAGTGAGGAAAATAGTGATGAAAATTCACAAAGGATTTCAAATAGACGGCACGAAGCCCAATTATGGCAATAAGCCCTAATCATGGTGAAAAATAATAAGTCTTTATCAAATACGCGGTAAAATATCTCGGGATGGACCAAGTCAGAATCCCTAATAGTAAATGACCCCGCACTCGTCATACAACATGTGTCTCATCTCAACATAGCACTACGTTGTGCAATCCGGGGTTTCAAACCCTCAGGACATCATTTAAAACCATTACTCACCTCGAGCGGGTCAAAATCCTAGTTCGCTATGCCTTTGCCTCGCAAATCGACCTCCTCGCGCGTTGAATCTACTCAAAACCACAACGATTACATTACAGTAGGCTAAGGGGACATAACCCAATCGAAAAGACTCAAAAAACATCAAAATTCACGAAATTTACAAAACTCGAGCCCCGACCCACATCTCGAAATATTATAAAATTAACATCACCGGCTTCCTTATCTCGCCACGAGTCTAACCATGTAAAAATCATTCAATTCCCATATTATTTCGACTCTCAAATCAGTGATTCTATCCAAGAGGGTTTTCTACCCTTTTCAACAAAAATTCTCAGATTAAACACCAAAACTTGTAATAGATTCGAGTTATACAACCAGAATTGAGTTAAGAACACTTACCCCGTTGTTCTCTCCAAAAATCTGTCGAAAAATTGCCTTATCCGAGCTCCAAATCACTAAAAATGGAAAATGGGAACGAAGTCCCATTTTCAGAAATTAACTTCTCTGCCCAGGCCTTTTCTTCTTCGCGAACGCGATGCCCTGTCGCGAACGCGAAGAACAAAATGTTCAAGTCCAAAATTTTCTCTTCTCGGACAGCCTCAAGTATAATAGCCATAACTTTCTCTACAGATGTCCAAATTACTATTACAATATGTTTCTGGAAACTAGATTCACAGTTCTACATTTTTAGTTTTTGAATCACCTCAACATTCATTGTAGATCAAAGGATATGAGCTTCTGAGGTACGACCTGCCCGACAGAAAAAACCCTTCTTCGCGAACGCGAAGAACAATGTCTCTGATGGAAAATCCTTCTTCGCGAACGCGATGCCCTCTTGGCGAACACGAAGAACAAAGTCTCAGATGCCAAATTCTTCTTCGCGAACACGATAGGACCCTCGCGGACGCGAAGAACAACACCAGATACCAGAAACAGCAGTTCAAAATCTTCCAAAAATGACCCATTGGGCATCCGAAACACACTTGAGGCCCCCGGGACCTCAACCAAAAATACCAACACCTCCTAAAACATCATACGAACTTATTCCAATCATCAAAATGCCTCAAACAATGCCAAACCATCAAATTACATCAAATTCAAGCCTATGTTCTTTTAAAACTTCCAAAACCCGCATTCGATCAAAAACTCAACCAAACCACGCCTGAATGACCTGAAATTTTGCACACACATCCCAAATCCCTAACGGAGCTACAAAAACTCTCGGAATTCCATTCCAACCCTTGGATCAAAATATCACCTATCAATCGGGATTCGCCAAAATACTAACTTCGCCAATTCAAGCCTATTTCTACACCGGACCTCCAAAATAGATTCCGGTCACGCTCCTAAGTAACAAATCATCCCCGAAGCTAACCGAACCACGGAATTCATATCCGAGCCCTCTAACACACAAGTCAACTTCTGGCTGACTTTTCCAAACCAAGCCTTCCTTAAAGAGACTAAGTGTCTCATTTGTTATCCAAACCAATCCAAATCAACTCTAACACACCCAATACCGATAGGAAACGGGGCGGCAACTCTCATAAAGACGGGCCGGGTCGTCACATCCTCCCCAACTAAAACAAATGCTCGTCCTCGAGCGGGTTAAGAAACATACCTGAAGTCTCAAATAGGTGAGGATATCTGCTCTGCATCTCCCGCTCGGTCTCATAGGTAGCCTCCTCCACGGGCCGACCTCTCCACTGCACTTTCACTGACACTATATCTTTTGATCTCAATTTTCGAATCTGTCGACCCAAAATAGGCACTGGCTCCACATCATAAGTCAAATTTTCATCTAACTGCAGTGTGCTGAAATCCAAAACATGAGACGGGTCCCCAACATACTTTCAGAGCATAGAAACAGGGAATACCGGATGAACACCCGACAAACTGGGTGGCAAAGTAAGCATATAGGCTACCTCTCCAATCCTCCTAAGTATTTCAAAAGGCCCAACGAACCGCGGACTCAACTTTCTCCTCTTTCCAAACCTCATAACACCCGTCATGGGTGAAACCTTCAGCAAAACTTTCTCACCCACCATGTAAGATACATCCCGAACATCCCGGTCCGCATAACTCTTCTGACGCGATTGAGCTGTACGAAGTCTCTCCTGAATAACCTTCACTTTCTCCAAGGCATCTTGAACTAATTCTGTCCCCAATAATCTAGCCTCGTCGGGCTTGAACCAACCAACAGGAGATCTACACCGTCTCCCACACAAGGCCTCATACGGCGCCATCTGAATACTGGATTGATAACTGTTATTGTAGGAAAACTCTTCAAGTGGCAAGAACTCAGCCCAAGAACCTCCGAAATCAATAACACAGGCACGCAGCATATCCTCTAATATCTTAATAGTACGCTCGGACTGCACGTCCGTCTGAGGATGAAATGTTGTGCTCAACTCTGCCTCCGTACCCAACTCTCACTGAAATGTCCTCCAGAACTGAGAAGTAAACTGAGTACCTCTATCTGAAATAATAGACACTGGGACACCATGCAATCGAACAATCTCTCTAAGAAAGATCCCTGCCAGCCGTTCCGAAGAATAAGTAGTACACACCAGGATGAAGTGTGCGGACTTGGTCAGTCGATCCATAATCACCCAAATAGAATCAAATTTCTTCGAAGTCCGAGGAAGACCATTTACAAAATCCATAGTAACTCTCTCCCACTTCCACTCGAGAATAATCATCCGCTGAAGTACACCACCCGGTCTTTGATGATCGTACTTTACCTGCTGACAGTTGAGACACCGAGCCACAAACCCTACTATATCCTTTTTCATCCTTCTCCACCAGTAGTGCTGCCTCAAATCCTGATACATCTTTGCGGCACCCGGATGATGGAATACTACGAGCTGTGGGCCTCCTCAAGAATCAACTCTCTAAGCCCATCTACATTAGGCACACAAATCCGGCCCTGCATCCTCAATACACCATCATCATCTATAGTCACATCTCTAGCTTCATCATGCTAAACTCTGTCCTTAAGGACAAGCAAATGCGGATCATCATACTGGTGCTCTCTGATGGGATCATATAAGGAAGAACGAGAAACCATGCAAGCCAATACCCGACTTGGCTCGAAAATGTTTAGTCTCACAAACCGATTGGCCAAAGCCTGAACATCAACTGCAAAGGGCCTCTGTCACGACCCAAAATCCCAACCCGGTCGTGATGGCACCTCTCGTGAAGACAAGGCTAGCCAACAGATTAACAATACCTCTTTTAACAGTTACTAAACACGAATAAGTCAAACCATAGTGTACATTGTCATAAATGCAGAAGGAAATGATAAAACAGGGAACCAGCCCAACTCAGCCCGAAATCGGGGTGTCACAAGTCACGAGCATCTAAAATATCTAAACACTATTATAAGACCAGAAATATACATAATGGAATTTAGAATCAAAGGAAGAGATACGGTGCCGCGAACGCTGACGGTCACCTTGCTCAGCTACGATGGCAAAATCTCCAATCAGTTCAAAACCAACTACCGGGTGAACAATTTACCTGCATCTGCACACGAGGTGCAGGGAGTAAAGTGAGTACTCCAACTCAGTGAGTAATAAGCATATATAATGTCTGAAGATATAAATCCACGAAATGCCACAATGTAAAGCTAAAATTATCAATTTAACACCATCAACAAAAAAATATCAACAAAACCACATCAGGTATATCAGGTAAAATATATATGCATGAATGTAATGCAATGTATATGATGGTACATTCCAGTACCCACTGCAGCGTGCAGCCCGAGCAATCCATATTTATTTATCGTCGACGGCGCTCACTGGGGGTGTGTACAGACTCCAGAGGGGCTCCTACAGCCCAAGCGCAATATCTTGGTCAGTCATTGTTACCTGACCGGTCAGCCATTGTTACCTGACCAATTTATATCACACAGTGCCATTGTTACCACTATTTCAGATCACTTCATAATCAGTCCAGAAAATAATACAATAAGCCCCTTGGGCATTTACAAAAATAGAAGTTTCCAGCCTGAAATACATTTAAAATGTCATTTGAGTTTTTAAAACTTAGAATTATGGCTGAGTTTGCAGAACAGTATTTAAAACCTTGGACTGAAATTAAATGATATGCAATATCATGCTATGTAGCAATATCAATCCTCGAAGGATTTTACAAGTCGGCACAAGGCCCCAAACATGGATCAAGACCAGTAATATCATCAATGCAATGTTCGTATCAGTCGCCAATATATTATAATTATCACTCGGGATGGACCAAATCACAAATCCCTAACCACAAACGACCTCGCACCTACCATGGGGTGCGTGTCTCGCCTCAATATAGCATCACGGTGTGATATACCGGGGTTTCAAACCCTCAGGTCAACATCTACACAAATTACTCAACTCTAACCGGCAAAATCTCTAGCCCGCGACGCCTTTGCTCCTCAAATCGGCCTCCACGCGCGTCGAATCTATCCAAATCCACAGCGAATACATTACAATAGGCTAAGGGAACATAACCCAATCGAAAAGACTCGAAAAATATAGAAAATCCCGAAATTAGCGAAACCCGAACCCCGGGCCCACTTCTTGAAAAATTACAAAAGTCACATCAACGGATTCCTCGTCTTTCCACGAGTCCGTACATATAAAATTTACCAAAATCGGAGCTCAAATGGCCTTTCAAATCCCAAAATTTTATTTTC
>MU726601.1:70664-82249 GCA_026770625.1 Nicotiana glauca | reverse complement strand
GAGAAATTTGTCTATTTGGTTGATTATCCCCGATAAGCTCTTAATTTCCTGCTTGAGCACGTATTTTATGTGTGCATGCGTCGCATGGATGATTCGCGAGCAGGATATATGTTTATTAATGGAACGGGCCGAATGCCTCGGTAAGAATAGATGCATCTATGGTTCGTGCCGCT
Organism: Nicotiana glauca; assembly: GCA_026770625.1. Taxonomy (NCBI): domain Eukaryota; kingdom Viridiplantae; phylum Streptophyta; class Magnoliopsida; order Solanales; family Solanaceae; genus Nicotiana; species Nicotiana glauca. The sequence goes on along the minus strand of MU726601.1, from coordinate 82,076 downwards.
CGACCCTCGGCAGTGCACAATTTATATTCCTGTTGGAGTGGGCCGTCGACCTCGGCATGATTTGTGCATGTTATCTGTTACTTGAAAATTGTAAATGTGGAATTGGCCCTACATGGCTTGATATAAATGTATAAGATAATAAAGAACAGACTTTAGAAGCCCTTGATTTATTGTTGAAGGTGTTTACCTGTTTTTCTGGCTTTACAATCAGAACTTCTATACAAATCCATGATTATCCTCGCACTTATAGAATATTGCTATTTGACCTCTAGTGAGTGTCAGAATTGGCCATTTCGTCTCTACCCCTTCGGGATTAGGCAGGATACTCACTGAGTACACGTTGATTACGTACTCATACTACACTTCTGTGCATTTTGTTGCACAGATATATATACCTTTAGCAGCTTATTGGGCGTAGCAGCATGGACGACTCTGGGACTAGGTGAGCTGCATTGTTCGAGCCGACCTGCAGTCAGTGTAGTTCCTTTCAACATTTTATTAATCATTCCCTGTCCACTGTATTTCGGACAGATATTGTATTTTATTTCTCATATCGGTAGTTGCTCATGAACTTGTGACACCGGGTTCTGGGATAGTTTGAAGTATTGTATTAACTGTTCAACATTTAAATTTGATTTGAAACTACATCCTTTAAACTCTCTTAATAATTAAGGGAAATCCTGGATTTCAAAAGTGTTAAAAATGAGATTTAATTAAGTATTTGAGTTGGCTGGCCTGGCGGCGGTGTCCGGTGCCACCACGACCCTTAGTGGATTTTGGGTCGTCACAGGAAAGGTCATGTTGGTTGGAAACTCTTCTAAGAAGAAGGGTAAGGGTAAAAATAAACTCAAAAATAAACCTACTGTGCCTAAGGATGGTATGACCAAACCCAAAGGCAAGATAGGCAAAACTGACCAAACTAATGCTGAATGTTTCCATTGTAAGATGTTAGGACATTGGAAGAGAAACTGTCCGGAGTATCTTGCCACTCTAAATGATAAGAAACAAGGTAAGACTCAATTGAAAAATCTTTTCAAAGTTTCTTTAACTGCTATTGATGTTTCATTGTGTGTATTAGATACTGGCAGTGGTTATAACATCTACAATATGTTGGTGGGGTTCCGACTAAGTAGAAGGTTGAAGAAAGGAAAAGTTAATCTACAAGTTGGAAATGGTGCAAAAGTTGCGGCCATAGCTGTAGGGTCAATTTCTTTAATAATGCATACGGGCAAAGTACTTATGTTGAATCATTGTTATTAAGTTCCTAAATTTGTTTCGAACATAATTTCAGCTTCTATGTTAGATAAACATGGTTTTCACATAAATATAGGCAATGGTATTTACTCAATTTATTATGGTGATAATTTATATGTGAATGGCTATCTCCAGCATGATGTTTATGTCTTACCTAATGTGAATGCTAATTCAATTATGCATGTTTCAAGTCTTAAGAGAAAACGAGATGATCAAGTAAATGATACATACCTTTGCCATTGTAGACTTGGTCATATTGGAGAGAAAAGAAGTACAAGGAAGGGTACCTTGACAAATATGATTTTGAATCATATCCAACTTGTGAATCTTGTCTCAAAGGAAAAATGACCAAATCTCCATTTACTGGAAGTGGAGAAAGAGCTTCTGAATTATTGGGACTAATTCATACAGATGTTTGTGGGCCCATGAAAATTCAAGCTAGAGGTGGATATTCTTACTTCATCACCTTCACTGATGATATATCAAGATATGGATTTTTGTATCTTATGAAACACAAGTCTGAATCTTTTGAAATGTTCAAAAGGTTCCGTAGTGAAGTTGAGAAGCGGACTAGTAAAAGTATCAAAATACTAAGGTCTGATAGACGTGGAGAATATCTTAGTGAAGATTTTACGAGATATCTCAAACAGAATGGGATTCTCTCACAGTGGACACCTCCAGGAACACCACAACATAATGGTGTGTCTGAAAGGAGAAATCGAACCTTATTAGATATAGCGATATCTGTGATGGGGTTCACTGATCTTCCAATATATTTATGGGGATATTCTTTGGAAGAAGCAACATAGTTACTTAACAAAGTTCCCACTAAGTCAGTCTCTACAACACCATATGAGACATGGAAATGATGTAAGCCTAACCTTAAACATATTAAAGTTTGGGGTTGTCCAGCTTATGTTAAGAGAATGCAGTCTGATAAACTTGACTCAAGATCTGATAAATATAGGTTCATTGGATATCCTAAAGAAACAATGGGATATTATTTCTATCACCCTTCTGACCATAAAGTGTTTGTGGCCAGAGGAGCAACTTTTTTGGAAAGGGAATTTCTTTTAGAAGGAAATTATGATGGAGAAATAGAACTTAATGAAGTTCAAGAAACTAATGAATCAATACAATATAAAGATCATGAGACCCAAGTTGAAGAACCTTTATAGGATGTTTTGAAGTTTCCATCTTCAACGGGTGAAGTTCAAGAACTAAATGAAGTTCAAGAACAGGTTAATGAACTAGTTCCAAACCAAATTGAACAACAACCAAATCCAACACAAGGTGAACAGGTTGTACAAGTACCTCTTAGAAGGTCTACACGAGAGCGTCATGTACCAACTAGATTAAATTTATTGGTACAAGATGATATATCAAATGAGGTTGATCATAATGATGATGACCCTAAAACCTATGGAGAGGCTATACAAAGTTCTGATTATGAGAAATGGCAAAAGGCCACGGAATATAAAATGGAATCTATGAAGGAAAATAAAGTATGGACTTTAGTTGAACCTTCAAAGGATATAAAACCTATAGGTTGTAAAAGGATTTTTAAGAAAAAGATTGGAGTAGACGGAAAGGTGGAGACCTACAAAGCCCGTCTTGTTGCCAAGGGATATCGACAGAAAGAAGGAATCGACTATGACGAAAATATCTCTCCCGTGGCAATGCTCAAAACAATTCGGATTTTGCTTGCTATAGCAGCATACTATGATTATGAAATATGGCAAATGGATGTGAAAACAACTTTCATTAATGATGAGCTAGAAGAGGATGTGTTCACGACACAACCTAAAGGTTTCACATCTTCGACTGATCATAATAAAATTTGCAAGCTACAAAGATCCATTTATGGACTAAAGCAAGCTTCTCGAAGTTGGAATATTCGCTTTAACAAGACAATTGAAAAGTTTAATTTTGTTAGATGCAAAGAAGAACCTTGTGTGTACAAAAAGGTTAGTGGGAGCACAATTATATTCTTAGTTGTCACGACCCGGACCCGGTCGTGATGGCGCCCAACCCTACAGCTAGGCAAGCCTGACGAACAGTCGCTCCCAATTCAACAATAAAACTCAAAAACCGACAATTTAAGGAGAATAAAATAGTTTTAGAATAATAATCCAATATTTATAGAAGAATAATACTGAGAAATACGGAATCTGATAAAAACACTCCCAAAAGATCTGGGGTCACGAGTCTAGAGCCTTTAAAACAAACTGGATAACAATATCTTAATGAAAATACACAAGTCAGGGAATGTATATATAAATAAAACTGAAATAGGAAGAGTAGTCAGGTCTTGCGAACGTCAAGCAGCTACCTCAACGACTCTGATAAGCTCTGAAGACAACAACTGCTCAGCTAAGCCTCCGGTGCACCTGAATCTGCAGACAAGGTGCAGGGAGTAAGGGTGAGTACTACCAACTCAGTGAGTAATAAGCATATAAAATGTATGAAGATAAGAAATCCACGAAATGCCACAAAGTAAAGCTAAAACTAACAGTCCGACACCTTAACTACGAACCAACAGCAAAGCAAAGCAACATCAAGTATATCAGTCAAGTATAATGCAAAGATGCAATGCAATGCACATGAACCTGCTGCGGCGTACAGTCTGATCCATTTAACGTCGACGGCGCTCACTGGGGGTGTGTACAGACTCCGGAGGGGCTCCTACAGCCCAAGCGCAATATCATCATATCATTACTGCGGCGTGCAGCCCGATCCATACTCAATCCACAGTATGCATATGAATCACGTAACAGATTCAATTAATTTCCCAGTTTCCAATTTATTACGAAGAATATACTTTAGTTATTTATCTTTAGGAAAAGTGACTTAGCATTTCATAACAGTGATTAAACACAGGACTGAGATCAATGATTATACAAAGCATGTTATCACAATGATATTCATCCGCTGAGGATGCTACAGATCGGCATAAGGCCCCAAACATGGCAGTAAGACCAGATATATTCAATATAGGGTGCGTATCAGTCGCCAATATAGAAAAATTCTTGTTCGGGATGGACCAAGTCACAATCACCAGTCATAAACAATCCCGCACCTGCCATAGGGTGCGAGTCACGCCCTAATATAGCGTCACAATGTGATAAACCGGGGTTTCAAACCCTCAGGCCATCATCTATACAAACTACTCACCTCTAACCGGTCGTAGACTGGTCCGCAATGCCTTTCCTTTTGTATCGACCTCCTCGCGCGTCGAATCTAGTCAAAATCACAACAAATACATAAATATGGGTTAAAGAAACGTAACTCAATCAAAAATACTCGAAAAGTACTAAAATTCACGAAGTTGGTAAAACCTGAGCCCCGGGCCCACTTCTCAAAAAATTTCAAAAATCACATCAACTGATTTCTCGTCTCGCCACGAGTCCGTACATATAAAGTTTACCAAAATCAGAGTTCAAATGGCCTTTCAAATCCTCAAAATTCGTTTTCAAAAACCATGCCCTAGTTATTCACAATTTCTACCCACTTTCATGAATTTGAGTGTTGATTCTTCCATAAAATGGTGTTTTCTAAGTCAAGAGACTTACCTCCAATCAATACCCGTTGAAAACCCTCTTCAAATCGGTCAAAAATCTCTCTTGGCGGAGTAAAAATGGTGAAAATATGAGGTGGGCCGCGGACCCAAGGGTTTTAAAACATTCTGTCCAACTACTGTAGCGACCCCTATGCGATCGCATCACTACCCCTGCGATCGCATAGGCCAAAAATCCAGGCCCTCAAAATTCCTCTTACACGATCGCATATACACCCACGCGACCGCACTGAGACATTCCCCCATACCTATGCAATCGCAGACCACCTCATGCGATCGCATAGAGCAAGTCTGAGCACCCCCTCCAGGCCTTCTACGCGATCACAGCCAGACCTACGCGATCGCATAGAGTAAAATTTCTCTGAAATTTTTAGCTGCACTTTTCATGTTCAAAATTCCCCGTTAGCCATCCGAAATCACCCCGAGGCCCTCGGGACCTCAACCAAATGCACAGATATGTTCTATTACTTCATTCAAACTTGCTCGTAACATAAAAACACTATCATAAACACCAAAATCATCGAATTACCACGGATTCAAGCCTAAGTTAAACTAAAACTTCCGAAACTTGCATTTGATCTAAAACCCGACCTAAACACCTCCGATTGACCAAAAACTTTGCACGCATATCCAAAATCACCTAACGGAGCTACTGCAACTCTCAGAATTCCATTCCGACCCCCGGATCAAAATCTCACCTATCAACCGGAATTCGCCAAAATTCAAACTTAGCCAATTCAAACCTAATTCTACACTGGACCTCCAAATTCAATTCCGATTGCGATCCTAAGTCACAAATCATCACCCGAAACTAGTCGAATCATCAAAAATCCATTCCAAGCCCTCTAACTCCTAAGTCAACACCAGGTTGACTTTTCCAAACTAACCTTCTTTTAAAGAGACTAATTGTCTCATTTCTAACCGAACTCTATCCGAATTACTTCAAATTCTCCAAACACATATAATGAAATATATAGAAGCATAAAACGGGAAAAATGGGGTGGTAACTCCCATGAAGACGGGTCAGGTCATTACATTAGTATTGTATGTTGATGATATATTGCTCATAGGGAATGACATACCGGCATTGCAAAGTACCAAGATTTGGATATCTGAACAGTTCTCCATGAAAGATTTGGGAGAAGCAACTTATATATTAGGAATAAAGATATATAGAGATAGATCTAGGAAGTAGCTTGGACTTTCCCAGTCTTTGTACATTGATACCATCTTAAAGAGGTATAATATGGATAATTCCAAAAGAGGCTATCTACCGATAGGCACTGGAATTACTCTCGGTAGGGAGGATTGTCCTAAAACACCTGAAGAGAGAGAACGCATGAGTAGGATCCCATACGCTTGTGCAGTGGAAGCTATCATGTATACCATGACATGTACACGTCCTAATGTGGCTTATGCACTTAGAGTGACTAGCCGTTATCAGTCAAATCCTGGCGAGGAACATTGGAAGGTGGTGAAGACCATTCTTAAGTACTTAAGAAGGACTAAAGACCAATTCCTCATCTATGGAGATTCTGAGTTGAAACTTGAAGGTTATACTGATGCAAGTTTCTCTTCAGATAGAGACGATAGCAAATCTATTTCTGGTTATGTATTCACCTTAAATGGTGGTGCAGTGAGTTGGAAAAGTTCCAAACAAGATACAGTAGCTGATTCAGTAACTGAAGCAGAATATATAGCAGCTAGTGAGGCTTCTAAGGAAGCTGTATGGATGAAAAAGTTCTTAACTGAACTTGGTGTGGTTCCTTCAATAGAATGTACGGTTCCACTGTTGTGTGACAATACTGGAGCCATTGATCAAGCAAAAGAACCAAGATCACACCAAAAGTCCAAACACGTTCTGCGAAGGTATCACATGATCAGAGAGATCATTGAACGTAGAGACGTGGAGATTCAAAAAGTTGATGGAAAGGAAAATGCAGCAGACCCATTCACTAAAGCTCTTGGTGCAAAGGAGTTTGACAAGCACAAGTGGAAATTGGGGATGAAGTACAAGAGCGATTGGCTCTAGTGCAAGTGGGAGATTGTTAGGGATATAGTATATATGCCCTAGATCCAATATCATATTTGATGATTTGAACATATTTTGTGAAGGTTATTTGATATAAAATATATATGGCATTTGATATTCTTTAATCATAGTTATTATTAATTATTTGATTAACTTGATACGGTCCTTGATTAAATTTTGAGATTTGACATTGTGATGGAGATCATGATAATGAGAGTCAAGTTTCTTATAATTTAATCTAAATTTGTTCTTGATCGTAGGATTATTAATTTGGACATTGGTAATCTGGTAAGATCAATATTTATGTGATCGTCTTTATTGGATAAAGATTAGTTGATCTCATTAACTAAATCACATAGATAGATGATGCATATAAAGATATGATCATTGAACCGACTCATTGGATAATTCCTAATGGTTAGAATTACCATAAACTTTCAATAGGATATTCTCTTGAAGAATGTGGTGTAAGAATTTTCTTTGACCTGAGATCGTCATAGTAATTGACAAGTTATTTATTGTGCTTTGATACTGGACACCTATGGCCCTAGGGCGATAGTTGAAATGATATTGGGTACGGTTAAGTACTTGTAGAATTAGTGATTGATCCAAGATGGAATATGTCAACTCTTGGTAATGAGTTTAAGCTTCATGTTGTCATGAATTATAAACGAACAAACTAAGACCTTGGCAAGGGCAATTGAATGAAAGAAGAAATGCGTTTCTTAGGTCATTCAATTGTTGATTATATTTGACATGAACACATAGTTGGTCTCCTATTTGGATTTGACAGTTGAACCATATCCTAGGGTGATCCAGAGCTATAAGGACAGAAGGAATTACTATATTATTCTTCTACTAGTTCTTTAGAGTAAATTATATACTTCATTCTATCCGGTCGTTAAGGAGTGTTGCTAGACGCCACCCTTGATTAGTATATTGATGTGATCAATTTACTACCGGCTTAGTATTGAACCTATGGGGTCGCACACTAACTAGTGTTCTGATCATTGCAAAAGGATTAATTACTTTATTATTTGATAATTAAATTAAGGAATTTAATTATTCAAATAAATTTAGTTATTAGTCCAAATGAAATATTATTATATTCTTTCCTAGCACATAGGATATAATTAATATTGTGAATAAATTAAAGTTTCTATTTGGACAAAAATATTAAATTGTATCTCTTGGTTGAAATATATATATATGTGTATATATATATAAAATTAATATTTGTGTGTATAAGGTGTGTATATATACAATATTAATGAAGAACACTTGATCCAATTTTGATTGGACATGGAATTCCATGAAAGAATTCCTACGGAAGAATTCAATTCAAACTCCTCAAGATCTTGGAAGATTCATCCCATTTAGAATGAGATGTATTTTTCAATGGAAAACTTTTATAAAGTTAATAAAGGAAGCTTGTCTTATTCATTCCATTTAGAATAGGATATACTTTGCAATGGAAAACTTTTATAAAGTTAATAATGAAAAATTGTCATATTCATTCTATTTAGAATGAGATATATTTTTCAATGAAAAACTTTTATAAATTTAATAATGAAAGTTTGTCATATTCATTCCATTTAGAATGAGATATATTTTTCAATGAAAAACTTTTATAAAGTTAATAATGAAAGTTTGTCATATTCATTCCATTTAGAATGAGATATATTTTTCAATGAAAAACTTTTATAAAGTTAATAATGAAAGTTTGTCATATTCATTCCATTTAGAATGAGATATATTTTTCAATGAAAAACTTTTATAAAGTTAATAATGAAAGTTTGTCATATTCATTCCATTTAGAATGAGATATATTATTAAATGGATTCAACTTTTATATAAAAATACTTAGTCTTGATTTAGAATGGGAAGACATTCCATTGTAGTAGCAAAACTCTTAATTCTTCCACATTTTTCATCTTCCATTTTTGAAGTGAAAAGTAAAAGGTTTGAGAAGCCGTAAAAATCAAGAGAAAAACATTCTTGACAATAATAGTTCTTGTCATGTAATATTAAGTTGAGATTTTTTAGAAAAATTTCAGCACAATATTTTTGTTCAATTTGTTCACGGGTTTTCATTGATCAAAGAGTTGATAGCAAGGTTCGATCTCGGTGTGGATATGCATAGAGTCTTCGCACTATCGAAGAAAATTTTGAAACAAGACTCTCTTAACCAGGTACGTCTTTGATCCGTTCTTTGACAAGTAAATAGATTTTAAACACGAAAAGTTCTGCCTAGGATTGTTATTATCTTCCGCTATGTGTTACGAACACAAATAAGCAATCCAACAGGAGCTATATGATTGCTCAGAAAGATTCTACTTCAAGATTATTTCGTATGTTTAATGTAATGCCCCGATCGGTCGTTTTAAGAAATCATGCCCCGATCCCCCATTAACTGCTTTCCCTAAGTTCATTTATGCTATTGTTGTTTGTCAGGACGTTCGGTTTTAGGATTCGGAGTGTTTTGGGACACTTAGTTCCTAAATGAGAATTCAAGAGTTGAAAATGGTCCGTATTTGGAACAATGTGAAGACGACTTCAGAATGGAAATCTGATGGTTCTGTTAGCTCCGTTAGGTGATTTCGGGGCTGGGAGCATGTTCGGAATGTATTTTGGAAGTCTGTAGCTCATTTAAGCTTGAAATGCCGAAGTTTGAATTTTTGAAGTTTCCGGTCCGATAGTGAGTTTTTGATCCGAGGGTTGGATTGGAATTCTGAAAGTTTCAGTAGCTCTGTCATGTCATTTGGGATGTGTGTGCAAAATTTCAGGTCATTCGGACGAGGTTTGGATAGGTTTTTGATCGAAAGTGTGTTTGGTTAGAATTTGAAGTTAATAGGTTTGAATCCTTGATTAATTCGTGTTTCTGGCGTTCTTTTGGGTAATTTAAGGATTGGTACAAGTTTGAATGATGTTATGGGGTGTGTCTGTAGGTTTGGTTGAGGTCCCGGCGACCTCGGGTGTGTTTCGGATGCTCAACGGGTCATTTCCTCCTATTTTTGAACTGTTGTTGCTGCTTCTGGTATACCTTCATCGCGTTCGCGAAGCCTCAATCGCGTTCGCGTAGCTTTGGCCTCCTTCTTCATCACATTCGCGTGGTCTAACACGCGTTCGCATAGTATTGCCAGTCGCTTCTTCGCGTTCGCGAACACCTCATCGCGATCGCGTAGATCAAATTCCGGACCCAGATAATTTCCTTCTTCGCATTCGCATCTTTCCTTTCGCGTTCGCATAGCTTGCTGTGCCAGGCCTTTGCGTTTGCATCCCTCCCTTCGCGAACGCGAAGGACATTTTTAGGACCTTCTATTTTTCTTCTTCGCGAACGCGTGAGACCTGTCGCGTTCGCGATGGTCTAAATGTCTGGGCAGACTGATTTAATCCCAAATTCGAGAGTTCCTTCATTTTATCACTTTTTTTTACTTGGGAGCTCGGTCCTTGGCAATTTTTGGAGGGATTTTCACCTGGGCAACTTGGGTAAGTGTTTCTCACTCGATTTAGACCAAATTCGATGAATCTCCACTTAATTTCATCCTTTAATTTCAGTTTTTTGAATGAAAAATGGGTAGAACTTCATAGACCGAATTGTTGGATTTTGAAGAAGTGTTTGACTCCGATTTGAGAGATTTTTATATGGTTAAACTCGTGAGAGTACGAGGGTTATGAAAATATGAAAAATTATCCGATTCCGAGACGTTGGACTAAGGGGCATTTTGGTCATTTTACCTAATTTCGCGCTTTAGCTTTGAATTTAATTATAGAATCAGTTGCTTGAGATATTATTTACAATGTGTGATTTAATTGAATAGATTTGGGCCGTTTGGAGTCGAGTACTCGTGGCAAGAACGTGATTGCTAGTTGACTTTGCCGATTTTGAGGTAAGTATCTTGCCTAATCTTGTGTGGGGGACTTCCCCTTAGGATTTGAGTCTTCTCTATTGATTGTAGTCCATGTACGCAAGGCGACGAGTGCGTGCTCGGATTTATTTGTGGTAAATTGTCCCTTTTAGGCTCTTAGACTTGTGAAATTCACCGAGTAAGAAGATAATATTGATACAAATGAGTTACCTGTAATTAGTTTTACTTCTACATGACTTACTTGGAATTTATTTGCCCTTTTGGTTTATTCTTCTTGCCTACTTGGCCTTTACTTGTTTAACTGAAGACACTTACCCTTATCTAGCCATGTTATCCTTCCTGATTGCTTGTCTTAAAATTTCAAATTATTATTCCTATCTCTCATGTAATCAATTTGGGCCTAATTTAAAAGAAGTTAGATATCCTATGTTTAGTGATATTTTTCCTTATTTGACACTTACGTGACTTATGTTAACTCCTTCGTTGTTGAATTACGTATTATGGAATCGTTGCTGCGTAGTATTTTCTCCCTTGTTGAGTTGTTCTTATTGCGCTTAGCATTTCCCTGTTACGATTATTCCTTGGTAGTTAGTTGTACCGTCTTCTGGTGAACGGAAATTCTTGTTTTGATTTCTCCTGCTTGTTCCTGTATAAATCTATTGTCATTTATTGTGTTTTAC